>VXBJ01001459.1:100588-114170 GCA_013400055.1 Nycticryphes semicollaris | reverse complement strand
ACAAACAAGTTATTGGGGAAACTAAGATTAGTGGTAATACCTGAAACAGTGATGTTGGTTTTTTTATATTAGGCCAGAATTCCATGTTGAAAATGTTGCAGCTGTAAAGAAAACATTGTTAATATAAAATTAGAGAGGGAAATTAAGGGAAAGGGAAAGGGAAAGGGAAAGAAAAAAGGAAAGANGGAAGGGAGAGGGAAGGGAAGAGGAAAGGAAGAGGAAAGGGAAGGGAAAGGAAAAGGAAAGGGGAAAGGGAAAGGGAAAGGGAAAGGGAAAAAAGGAAAAGGAAAAAAAGGAAAAACCTGCAGTTCTATGGAGTCTTAAAGATTGTGCAAAGTACAAATCACTCTACAGTGCTCAAGAACAGAACAGCTAGTGGGGACTGGTCACAGAGGCTGAACTCCAGCAGTTTCTTCCCAGTGTATTTGAATCACTGTAACATAGTTTGACATGGGATTTCAGGTGGAGTGCATACATGAACATAGCCTGTCAGTGTGACAGGAAAAGTTTATCACGACTTTCTGCAGCACGCAAGCACTCAAAAAATTAAAGAAAGTTTGGCCATTCCCTAAGAGACCTTGCAGATCTCTATGTAAATGTTGCTACCAGCTAAGCATTTGCATAGGCATCTCAACTGTATTCTTAAGGTGAAAAGGGGAATAGAGGAGGGGGATGTGGTTCTTTGTTAATTTCATTGTTAGTCTTTGTTTCCTCAACATGAACCGTATTCCCTGTTTCTTGCATTGCCTATTTAAGATGTTGGATGCTTGATACAACTCTGTTTGAGTTAATATATAAACAGCAACCAAGGTAGAGCTCCTGGCTCTGCCTGCAGCATCTCACACTTGCTAAATCAGCTCTCTGGCATCCACCCCACAGATCATGTGCTTTTGTTCTCCAGTAAAATCCCATCATAATTAGTTTTTGATAAAACAAATGCCAGCCTTAGCAAATGTGAAAAGAAACTAAATAGCTCGTAATGCTTTAGTTGGCAATTAAATAGATTAAAGAAGAGAAATGGTAAAAACTCTGACATTTCGACCGTTTTAAAGGTTGCTTTAAGATCATTTGTAATGGAGCTTTTAGCCATCAGGAATGTTAAATATAATAATATTCACCTTACAGTCCAATATCCACAGAAGCATAATACTATTCAAGGCACAAACAAATTATTCTGGATTTCAGTTTCCTTAAACAGCTCCTTTCCTCTCAGGGATGTATAATTGGGCAATCACTGTATGTTGACATGACAACCTAATTTTCTTAGAGGTGACCTAGAACAGAGAATGTCCTGGGATTTCATTGGGACATTGTGTGATGTTTTCTGTACATAATTATCTCAAACTGCAACTCTGGGAAATTATCCATTCCCATGGCAGTGACAAGAGGCACAAAAGCAAAGACTCCATGGCAATCCAGCCTGTACCCACATAGTCTGATAATGCACTGAGCACGTAATATAATTTAGCTCCAGAGGAACATCACCTCACCATGGGTCAGCTTAGCAGCCTGAGTGAGTATTTTGGGCATCCACAATTGCCATTTCTTCATTCAGGTCCCCTGCCTGCAGATACTTCATGTAATACAACATTTCTCCCATTCTCTTTAGCAGCATCATGATGTACATTTAAAAGAACATCTCAGGCATTTTACTTTGAGTGGCCCCACAGTGTCACAGCATTACAGTGCTCAGTGCTGTCTCCACAGCAATGTAATGCACGCTGTCCACAGGCTCACCCCAGGTTTGACCACCATCAACTGCTGCCTACAGAGCTGATGTGAAAGTGTGGATTTGGTGGGGAGTGCAGAAAGTACATCCCCAGTGACTCCCTTTCTTGATGAGGAAAAAAGAAAGTTGTCACATTTTTTCTCTTTTAGCTTTTAGAGCAGTATTCACCCTGCTCAGTGAAATTGCCTTCAAGATCAACAGTTAGGTTCTGGGACAGCTATCACAGTCACAGTAGCTTTTTTCCCTCTGGCAAATCTGCCAGACAAAAGCTGAGGAGACTCATGGCTGTAGGTCTTCTCATTGAGCTTTTCACATCCTCCATGGATCTGTCAGCTAAACCACTTCGGAGACTGATTCCTAATAGTGTTCAGTTAAAATGAGCTGAATTAGCTTAAAGCATTTGAAGAAAAATATTTGTTCATACATTTGTGACTGTTGAGGCTCGAGTATTTTAGCCCAATCTACCTTAAAAATCTTCATCTCTTCAGAAAGATTGTTCAGTAGCTCACAGCCATTTGGTTACTTCACTGGCTTTTCTTCTAATACCTTTAGAATTAGTCAAATTTAGTCAAATTTCTAGTGTTTGTTAATGACTAGCATGTGGTCCAAAGTATCCACGAGACTGTCTGTCTAGATCTTCTGGAGATTAGTTTCTTATGACAGCTGTAACAACTAGTTTCTCATGATAACTGCAGGGAAAATCAAACTGTGACTGCTACCTGTGGGATATCCTGAATAACCAACTGTGAATAGAAGCAAAAGTAACCTTTTAATTACATATAAAACCCAGATATTCTTTTTCAAAGACGGCGTTTTACCCAAACAGCACTAGAGCCATTTTCACAAAATATCAGCTATCAGGAAACCATCAGCTGCAAATCCCAGATCTAAGCCCATCATGTTCCTGCCCATTTGGAGGAGAACTGTGAGTCCTTATCACAGACTTGACCCCGTGTCCAACAGACATTGCAGTGCTCTTTGCATGCATGCTTTCTGCCCACAAAAAGTGCCTGCTGCACCAGAGCTGGAAACCTGATGCTTCTAAATGCCATCATTCATGACAATAATTAATCTCATAATCACCATCTCAACTGGATGTAATTGTCAATATATTGTTTTATGAGCTTCCATTGGCAGGAAATGAATGATTTCTATCTCCTAAAAATGAAATGACTCCCTGGGTACAGTACAGGGATTACTTATATAGAGAAGAATAAATCATAATGAAAGTGCAGGAAATAAATAAAAGGGCAATTCTGCTGGCTGAGTGTCTGGAGCTGAAATTTGTACTTGAAGCAGGTTTCAAGGATCTTCTATACTACTTTAGGTATGCAATCCTAGCTCCAACTTTAATGGGTATTTGTTTCTATTTGGTACAGATATGTGAAATGCCAGAACATTTGTGCCATCAGAATGCAACTATGTATCTAAATTGAAGAAAAGAAAATTAAAATAAATAAAACCAGAAGCTGCTATAATCTTCCAGCAAAATGTAAGCTTATGTAGCAAAAACCATCTGGTCATTCTGCACCTTCAAAGTTACCCATTAGCTGCACTGCTTCACCAGGGATGTAGGTACAAAGCCAACAGTAAAGCTAAGTATCTGTCAGGAAGAATCTTTTATCTGCTAGTGAGTGTTATTCACTTTAAAAAAATTAAATTACCAAGTGACATGATTAGACAAGACTCACAACAGGAGAAAAAGTAAGATTTGAAGCTTAAACATCCAATAAAGCTGGATGAGAAAGCATTTTGGAAGAGCAAAATTTTACTATGTTTTTCATCTCCTCTTACATCTCACAGGTAAAAGCAACAGCTACATCACTTCTGATATAACGTAAGTACAAGCAGAGGTCCCTTTCTTAGTGGACACCATGGATATGGAAAACAATATGACTGGCCCCAAACTTTACATACCATTTTTTCCTTAAGCAACAGAACTGGCATATGAGTATGTTTTTCTTTTGACTTTCTTATATGCAAATAGATTTATGCATTATTTTGACAGGAAACCACAAGTATATTTAAGTCCTCTTTTCCCTTAATTCTCTTGTCCACCATGTGCATCCTAAGACATTTTTATTGTTGCAGTAATTCACCATTTCAATGGTACTTCAGTGCAGTTAGGCAGAGTTTTTCAGTGATTTCGAGTCACAACAGCCATTCTGCAAAGACTGTGATAGTTAATGGAGACCAAATGCAGAAACAACTTCAGGGTTTGTCCCATGAAAGGAGCAGCCCTCCAGAGAGGCGCTTGTATAAACTGATAGACCTGAAATGGGCAAAGAACCATTGGGCACACAGACCATCTTGGGAAGCCCTAGAGGTTCCTTCCCCTGTGCAGGTAGTCTCTCAGTGTCTTCAAAAGTTCACATGCAACTCACTAGAGGAAAGCAGTCTAAAGCAAGAATTTAGTCAGCCAAAACTTTGCTGCATACATTAATTTTTTTATTTTTTTTTTTTAATGGTATTACAAGATTTTACTGCTAGGTCAAATCATTTTCAATAGCAAGGAAGAAAGAAAAACCAAAACAAGTTTCCTGCCTGGTTAGAGCAACTGAAAATTTTGGTTTTCCTATTGCCCTGCCTCTGCACAAAAGTTAAAAGTCATCTCCAGAAATAAACACCCCAAACTTACCGCCTTATCTGAAGGAGCAGCCATATAGTCTGGAGGTGAAAATGCAGTTTTCACAGTACATACTGCATAACTATTCAGAGAAATATGTTTTGGTTTGATGACTGGTGCAGTGTGCCTGCTCCCCTCTGTCTTTATAATTAAAGTATTATTTTAAATTACATTGCATTAATTCATTCTCCTGTGCCCCCTTATAGCTTTTCCTACCTTTTAAATTTAATAAATTTTCTCCTTTTTTGCCTTCACAGCCAAGAACTGAAACAATTCATTTCACAGCAATCCTTTCCCACTGCTTTTCTAATACCCATGCGCATTAGAACCTCATCCATCATTGTTTTCAGAGAGTCAGCTTTTTAATCAGATCTGTATGTACATTGGTTTGAGCATGTGGCAGTTTAATTACCCTCTTGAATATGTGAAACACATCTTTGTCATATCTACTTATATCTGAAGAGAGCCATCCTATAACATTAATTAAAGAGGGATGATGACAATTTTTCCGTACTCAAATTACGTCCCATCTGTCTAGTCATCCTCATGTTCTCTCTCTGGATTAATTAAGGGTGGGGAAAGGTTGTTTCCCTGGAGTTTTGCCTAATGCAGGATGAAAAGTCTGTTTTAATGAAGAAATATACAAAATTCCTTTCTTCTCATCCCAGAATAAAGCACATAACAAAGTAGAACAGTCTTTCGTTTTGTCAGCTAGTCATATATTGCATGGCATCAGGAGTCATGTTTATGCAACTGTTTACTGAGTGTAGCAGCTGCTCTGAAGGGACACACAGGACAGCAAGTCACAGCCAGACACTGTGCCCAGATATTTAAGCCCGGAGTTAAAAGCAATTTTGTGTTAATAATATAATGAAAGGATAGGGTGATATAGTAGCAAATGGCTACAGTGTAAAAGCATACCTGTTTTTTATTATTTTATCAGCCTGAGAGTATTTTGCCCACAGACATTTTCTTCAGGTATTTGAGACATCGAGGTAAAATACAAAGCTTCTGGCCTTGCTTAGTCAGAAAAATTTTAAAGCATTTATTCTTATTAATGAAACTGGTTTTCTCCTTCTACCTAGACCTAGCAGCAGAGTAACTCTTCATTTTGAAGCTATTGTACATCCAAGCAACCCTCTCAGATGCCTAAACCATTAATTTTCATCTAAATAACCACAACAGCTTTTAACACATGGAAGGATAGAAAAATCTGAGGAGTCAGAACTGTGTGCCACCAGCAAGGAAGGGACATTAGTTGTAACACAGGGTGTCATACCTACATGTGATTCACAGGGGACATGTGCCGTCACATGCCATCACAACCTAAAAATTGAAAAAATTAGGCAGGAGGAGCAGTGTGAGCAAGGTCTGGAGTTGCCTGGTCCGCATTACATGGGTGGGCAGAGCATGAGAATAATTTTGATCCGCTCACTCCTTAAAAGCTTTATACTGCTGCTGGATTAGTCCTCTGGGATTTCTTCTCCCTTTTTCTTTTTTTTATTTTCCCCTCCCCTTTACTGAGACTGATGACAGAGTCCTTCACTCAGAAGAATGTGCTGCAACTGAAGACTTTATTAGCTCAGAGGGCGGTGGTGGTTTTATTATCCTGGTTTTCCCCTGTTTATAGAGGCACTGAAAATATGCTATATGAAATTAATTTATAGAAATGACTGCATAGTATTAATTCAGTATCATCAATTGTTGTTCCTATTCTGATCCTCTAGTTAGGCCAGAAGATTATAATGGCTATAAATTTGCATGAAAAAGAGGCAGCTAAATATTGAAACCATTAAAATATATTTCTTTTGATAGCCATTATATTTCATTGTCATTGTTCATATACACTATACAAACATAGTTTTATTTTAAATATTTCCTGCTTAGTGTACTTTGTTCTATCTTACTTCTCTGGCCTAATACAAAGCTAAACAAGGTGCTTACAAACACTTTACACTGCAATTTACAGATTATCTGCCACATGCTGAACCATTTTCCAAACTACCAGAAAAACACATAATGTGATAAATAAAAGATTATTTACATATTTTTTTTCTTATGGGACTGTTGAAGCTTATCATTTTAAAGCCTTAAAATAAAATTTTATAGAGAAGATAATTAACTCAAACCATGTTAAATCAGAGAGGAAGCCTGTGGCTAGGTATTTCACTAGCTGTTACAGCCATAGGTCCAGAAAGCATTCTACATTCTCAAAATTTCATTTTGATGAGGTTTTTTAACCTGGAGTTATTAACAGCACTACAAGACCGTAATTACCAAGGTACAGAGGTTAAAAAAAAATTCAGTTTTTTTACTTTGCATATTTGTCACTTTTGTATTCTCAATATTATGTTCCTCTTTTCTCATAATTTTCTCTTCAGAGGCCAGCAGCCACTGGTCCTCCCATAATCCTATTTAATTTCCTATTTTGTCTTTCTGTGGTCTCTCCTTCTCTAAATTATCCTTGGATTGTTTTTCATCTGGATCAAACTGCCCTGGAAATAAAACAAAACTTTCTTTAAGTGAAATGACAGAAGATTTCTCACATATACATACCAGCTTACTCCTGCATCAAAATCCTAGAAAAAACAAAACAAAGAACCCCCACATCATCACCTTCTACAACTCCCCTCCCCCCAAAAAAATGTTTCTTATTTCTGTTAACCAAGGGATATACTCCAAGTACCTCAAATAATTCTTCCAGACGTGCTTAAAATTACTACCTTTTCTATATGCATAATGTTTTTTCTACATGCATAATTTAACTGCTGTTTTCTCCCATACAGCTCTTCAAATAATCAGCATCTTGCATTTGATTACATTTTTAGGCTTTATTTGAACAATTAGAAAACCTTATAGACTCTTAAGGATTCTGCACCTATCTCACTGAGTAAGAACACATTATTTTAGACATTAAAAAGTTCTGACAAGAATACCTGAATTTCAGTAAGAATCACAGAATATCAGGGATTAGAAGGGACCGTGAAAGGTCATCTAGTCCAAGAAATTCTAGTATCAAGTAATTGATATTTGAGTCCTTAGACTTAGCATCACATTTTTTTATTCTCCCACTCCAAAAAACTCTCAATATAATGATCAAATATGATGTGATTTCTGTCTGCAAAACAGAAAATCCAGTCTTGTAGAAAGGTATGACTGTATCTTCTTTTCAAAATATGTTAGTATGTTTTCCATAAACTTAAAATTTTAGTACCCATTTCTTCCCCTTCACTCCCCTCTGCCAAGCTGGTTAATTGTTGATCCTTCTCTCCCTGTTTTTGACACCTCAGAAATTATATTTACAAGTAATATTTACAAGACTTTACATATGAGAACAAATAATAGCTGGAAAATTAGTGAAATCTCAGCTTTCACTTTGTAAGAATTAGCAGCATTATACCAATAGCTAATATCAGAAAAGAAATATGAAAAGGAGTGGTTTCACTTGCAAACTATGTTTTAACTAGTCCATCTTATAAGCATTTCCATTAATTTAATAATAGCACCAATATCCAATATCTGAACTTAATGTAATAAAAGAAGGGTGATCACATTACTCCATTTTAAAAATTCCTTTACATAATGTAATCACTTACTTGCTCTAATTTAATTTCACTTTACATCATTTAATAAATGAATGCTGATCATTTGACATAATTGAGTAAGTAGTTCAGCTCATTCTCTGTACTCCTTAGATCACAAAATAGGCTGCTTTTTTTTGTCATTTTCCGGGATGGCATGTTGAGATGTAAGAATTGGTTTTCATTTCTCTTCTCAGCTTCTTTATTACTCATTGTAACTCCACTATAGAAGAGAACCTAACCCAGTCCCGGAAGTTTAATTTTTCAAAAGAATTCCTTAAAGCTGAGAATCTAAACCCCAAAAACTCTAGTGACTCGTCAGTTTTCTGTGAAGTCAGTGAGTCCAGACAACACAATAACTATCCATCTCCTCCCCAAAGCAGGTAGGAAAATGCTCCGATATGTCTTTTGAACACAGGCAGAAAACTACACCTCCTTCGTTTTCCTGCATGCTTGCCAAAATCAACATGATCATGTTATTGAAGTTCCTCTGGTAATAAAACAGCCCTTAGAACACTTTGAACCTAAAGAACGTTGGAAGGCTCCATGCCGCACAACAGAGTCCTGCGAACTTTTGGAGACAGGTAGGGTTTCAGAAGGATTTATGAAAATACCTGGAATTCAGTGCAGAACTTCCAGTAATGGGGTCCCAAAGGCAACCACACCCCTACGACCATGCTTTTTAGTGACAGGAGGCTGTGAGGGTGGAGGATGAAGTTGTCCCAGACTAGTAGCCTAATGACACTACTCCACTGTAAATTAAAAGTTTTATATTTATGTAAATGTTATAAAAAAAAATATTTTTTTTCCCTCTATACCACACCATACATGAGGTCAGGTATAAGATGCTTCAAGTCTTCCAGTACCAGAAAAGGTGATGATCTTCTCTACTTGGAGATGCAGTGTGCAGAATTCCTTCTTAGCTATCCTAAAATAGCTTTTCAAAGTCCAGGGGAACTGCATGGGAATCTCTTCCAAAACAGAAATGTTTGAGAAGAGATGTTGGTTTTCCTAGCATCCCATCTCCATGTGCACAAATTTTAACCTCACTTCCACTAGGCAGAAATTAGCGATGCTGTGTCGGTGGATATAGTGAATAGCAGTCTCAGAATTCTCCTCCAATGGAAGTGTAAGCTCCTGGTACCTGTTAATATGCCTGAAATGGCTTTTCAAAGACAACAACAGAGTAAAACGCCTGGAGGGTTGGCTTAAATATTGCATTATTTAAACAGTTGAGTTATTTCTTCACTCTTTGAAAGGGATTTTCTCAGACTGTGATTACTTTTTTTTTTTTTTTAAATTTATAATCCAACCAAGCTTAAAACCTTTTTTCATTAATTTAGATGCAAACCCCATACCTTCACAAAGCTGAGTTCTGGCAAATCTTCTTAGTAGTACCACATAAATCATGGTAAGAAATTAATTGTTTGAAGTGTAATACAAAGACGCATACTGATTGCATTTATTGAATTATCAGAAGAGATATTAGTTGACACAACATAAAGGATGAAGAGACAGATGAGGGGTTTCCAACATGCAAGTCTATTGGACAGTTCCAACAGTCTACAGCCACCATTTGAAGCTTCTCTAAGTAGAAAATAATTTTTTTGAAAGACATTATCTCTCACATGCAAAGACTGGTTTCAGCTTTTTCATCCAATCTAAGTCTATGCACAGCATAAAAGCCCTCAGAGGTATATTTTTAATAATTAATCCCCTATCACAACAAGCCAAATAGCTATCTTTTGACTTACCATTATAGAAGGTTCTACAATAATATCAGTGTACAATCTTTATATAAATATACACTTATAGACATAAAATACATACTGTATATTCAAACAGTCTCTCTCTCAAGCACATATAAGTGGGTTTGGAAGGTGTTTTCTCTAGTAGTACATATAGAAGATTAACAAAATTGAAAGGATTACATGCATGGGTTGATGTAAGGATTTATTATTGCTCCTAGGTTCTCTCCAGAGCTGCAGCCTCCTGCTTTCATCTTTCATGCCTCAAACACAAGATTAATCTCTCTTTCTCAAACCAGCAGTACAATTTTCACTAAAACTTACTGTTTGCTTAGGTTTAGCAACAATGCGGATATACATTGTGTTGCCTTGTTTAGCTTGTGTAACTTTCTCCTCTTCCAGCATCACAAACAAATTTAACTATGGGTTCATATAAATTCTATGCCAGATGAGTGTGGCCATCTTCCTCTAGTATTAAGGTGTGAAATGTGTGTTTCTGGATGGCTTTACTTGTGCAACCTTTCCTGACAAAATTAAGTTATTCACGCGCACAGCTGCTTTTAGAGCTGATCCCCACAGGTATTAAGTATGCTAAATATTTAGCTGATACTGGAGGAGATAGATGACACCACTCTTCATTGCAAAAAAAGCTTGTGTGGTGTATTAGAGCAACACCGAGGCAATTAAACTTATGGTAGGAGATTTCTGAATTCTTCAGTAAAGCTACATGACTACGTGGAAAACCAGTTTATGTTTCCACAATGATTTACAGTATAAAGCAGGCAATAACAGAATGCTTATCTTCTTGAAGATATAGTTATTTTCTTTTTTTAAAAATGAAAAAGGTAGAAGGCAGCCCTGAGGATAAAAACTGATTTCTGACACCTAGAAATATTAACAACAGATGACAGTAGATTTTTCATCTTCAGTGCTTCAGACCAACTAAATGTCAGCTTGGCAACTCTCTGGCTCTCAGAAATGTGCTCAGAAAATGTTCTGTTACTTTGAAAGAGACGTTTGGCTCAAGGGACAAACGCACACAATGGGATTTCTTCCTGGTGTTTGAAGTAGCAGCTGCCAGACATTGGCAAAGACCTTAATGTTGGTGTTGCTGTAGAGAAAATATTCTGTTTAGCAAGAAAAAAGGCTTAGCAGTGCCACATAATCTTTTTCTAGCTGGTGGAGATCACCCAATTCAATTTCTAAAGAAGACCACCACATAACACCTCCTGCTTTATTGCAAAGACATAAAACCTTACCAGAGTATAAAAGCCATAATCTCAATTAAACAGTAACTTTAAGTGATTTAACAATATCTATAACTTTAAGTGATTTAACAATATCTATGCAAGGTAGGGAGGAATGGAGTCTTCAGTCATGTTCTAGAAAAGCCTAGACCTTTCTACTTTGTACATATGATACAGAATTTATTTTTAAACTGAAAAGACAATAGATTTGACAAAAGACAACCCAGAATTCCAGAATATGGTTTATGTCCTGCATAGCTAAGAGTTAAAACAAACTATCATTCACAAAGGGAAGGCGAGGAAAAGGGGGAAGACAACTCCATCTATGAAAAAAAAAAGGAGGAAAGAACAAAAGACAGCCAGAAAACTTACAAGAAAAAGACAGACAAAAAGACCAACATGCACAAATAAAGGCAAAGAAGAAATAGAATCATTTCAACATGCTCACCATCTGGAAAGGTGAAGGAGTCCGAAAGCAGCAATGAATTTCAAAATGGCCGTATTGTAAAACTGCAGACGGTCCTCCTTTCCAAATTTGATGGTTTAGTCCAAGAGGCACACCAGAAAGATGTTAAAGTGCTACAATTATGACTTTTACATTTCATCATTCTGAATTTCTGACTTCTGTCTTCTAAGAAGAAAGACATCACAGTCAAATCACCAATTTGCACATAGAATATATAGGTTTCAGTGTACTCTGCAAAAGAGTAATCACAGAATATATTTCTATGTTTGCAGTAGGCATCAGTTTCTGCACTTTAAACCCAAAGCAACATAATTTTCAGAAATGTTGACTGTAGGTTATCTGCTGCCTGCACAGCTGCTCATTTTTACAGATTATGAAAAACATCTGGAGATCCTTCCAAAATGAAGCATGCAATGTATAGCTTGCATATACAAATTTATGTAACTTATAACACAGAAATACATTGCAGTTGCTTAAAAACACCATTCTTATTTCAAAAGAAAGTACTCCTGTCCAGAAGTAACAGTTCAGAATCAAACTATGCAAGTTGACACATGCAGAAAGAGGTAATAAATTTATTATTTTGTCTAGGAACTCTCAACTAACAACCATTTCTATCTGTAGTAGGTCTGTCTCATGCATCCTTACACTCTCCCTTTTGCTTTAACCAGACAACTGATCTTCCAGAGGTACATTTAGTATGCAGGGTGGGGCGGGGGGAGCGAAATAACACCTAAAAGTAATTTCTTATAGTTAAAGTCCAGAGATGATGATGATGATGATTATTATTATTATTATTTCAAGTTTATCTAATCATTTTCTAAGTACCATAGAAGTAGAGGGAGACATGGACTTTTAGCAGAAGAGAGAGTAATGTGAACATCCCCATTACTAATTCTCCTCTTTAACAACCTTGAAATCGCTTCTTCACACTTCGTAGTCAAAAAATATGGACGTTCCCCCTTTTTAAGAAATTACGGCTCAGAACCAAAAGAGGCAGTATGTCTACTCCACTCTTCTACCTTTCTCCAACAAACTCAATTTCTTCCTGGGCCAGCTGCTGTCACTTCAGTTTCAATGTTGCTATATCAAGGCAATAACTTTGCATCACAAAACATTTATGTGCCAGGGTATCACAAAACCATAAAGACCCAATTGCAGTACTTAACTAGATGAATTTTATTCACTGCCACATGCAGCGCATTTCAAGTGAACTGTTTCCTTCTATTATGTTACTCAAAGACATAGCTCTTTTCCTTTTTTTTTTTTGTAACACTCCTTTTTAAGAATTATTCACTCCTAATGGATTAGTTCTCTTACTTTATATAAATCAAAGTCTATATTTTATATTTTTTCATGAAGCAGCCTTGTATACGAGTAAGTCTGCAAGAGCTGACCTATGTCCTCTAATTATGTTTTTCCCTCCCCCCCATTAAAATTAGTATCTGGTGCTTTAGGGTCTGATATTTGTCATGAAGTACCTGACATTTGGTAGAAAACTTAAAGCAATAATCATTTAGGTGACACTTGCTCCAATGCTAGGGAGTTGCTCATTGCAGTGTTTTTTGTGACCCCAGTGGGTTTCCTCATTTCCAGTCTGACAAAACGTAACGTGTTGCGCTTGTAGGCCCTAGAGATTCCCCAAATACACTTTCCAAAAGATGCAGTTGCTGCAGTTCCCATTCTCAGGTCAGTAGTGAGGCTGCAAGCATTTCCCAGACAGAAACATATGTATGAACACACACAACCATGGACTGCATTGTCCAGCACAGGTAGAGCAAAGCTTTTACCAGCACATCCCTAAACACCAACAGCACTGACATAAATAAGAATACAAACAGCCGATATATTGACTTCATTCCTTTCAACACGTAAAATCTAGAGCAAGATCCAGAGAAAATTGATAAGAAAGGGGTTTAGTAAGAGTAGCACAGAAGTACATTAAGAAAAAACAATGTCTTGATGTCACTCAAGTGTGCATATGACCCTACGTAACTTTTAAGGACAGAAGAATTGACTCGTTCTTTGCTTTGGCACAAAATAAATTAAGAAAGATTTAGATAACACCCTCATGCCACTTCAAAAGTTGGCATTCATTTTCACTGAAAGACACATTTTTTTTAACCATTGTAGGAAGGAGAGAAAAAAAAAAAAAAAAAAAAAAAAAGTAAAATTTTATTAAAAG
>VXBJ01001459.1:47932-90504 GCA_013400055.1 Nycticryphes semicollaris | reverse complement strand
GGTATCTGATCAACACCTATAAACACTTGAGGGTTATCTGTCAAGAGGAAGGGACCAGTCTTTATTCATGGTGCCCAGTGAGAGGACAAGAGGCAAATGGCACAAATTTGAACATAAGAAGTTCCATCTAAACATGAGGAGAACTTCTTCACTTTGAGGAGGGCAGAGCACTGGAACAGGCTGCCCAGAGAGGTGGTGGAGTCTCTGTCTCCAGAGACATTCAAAACCTGCCTGGGGAAGTTCCTGTGCAACCTGATCTAGTTGAGCCTGCTTTGGCAGGGGGGTTGGACTAGATGATCTCCAGAGGTCCCTTCTATCCCCATATTTGTGTGTGATTCTGGGTTTCCATTGTATAAATTTTAACATTAATGTGAAATGTCAGGCAGAGAACTTTTCATGGGTGTCTGCTCTGGTCTGAAATCCTGAATGCTTGGGCCAAGGTATTCAAAATAAAGTGACCACTGCAGTTTTATGTCACTGGAAGAGAGACACACCTTCCCACAATGCAAATGGCTGGGAATTCATTTTCTATTTAACAGCAGTTCCCAGAGGCTTAGAGAGAGGCAGGCCATCTGGAGCAGGACAAAAGCCCTACACATGCCATCAGAGCTACACCAACGGTGGAGATGACCAGGGCAGCTTCAGTTTCTCCATGCATAAAGCTGACATATTTCTCCAGCACTACATTCACTTTAGAAACACATTTTATTTACAAGCCTGTATATATATATAATACCAAGCAGAATACATAAGAAAGCTATTGCAGACACCTGATAAGAGCTCCCGGTTCATGAAAACATGGGACTCAAATGGAATGGAGCTGACTGACAAGCATCTTCTGCAGCCAAAGAATTCTGCAATGTGGAGGAAGAAATGGGTGACAGCTCAGACGTGGGCTTTCCTAGCTTTGCTTTAGCACAGACCACGCTCTCAATGTCTTCCCTTTCCTCACGCACAGACAAGGGTTGTGCAAAATGCCAGGAAGTAAACAGAATACACTGTGAGGGAAACAGAAACTGATGTCCTTCCTGTCCATTGCAACCATAACAGGAACAAACCTCTTTCCATTCAAACATTCAAATATTCAAGGCTGTTTGCATAGGTTTTGCCAACTGACAGCCCCCCCCATTCATTTTAGCATGAAAATGTACCAGTCTAGTCTTCACCAAAAAGTGCCACTTCGATGAATGCTTTTTATAAGCCTTAAAAATACTGAAAAATTACACTAGGAGGATAACAGAGCTCATTGCACTGACTGGCATGGTACCAGACGTTGATAAAAGCCACAGTATTTCCTTGCATTTATAAACTATGGAAAAAACACAAAGCCTACTAAACACACACACTTTCAATGTTTGTATTAGTTCTCTTCAACAAATTAACCTGTTTTATTTGTAAAAACTACTTATAAAACTCCGAAGGCAGTAGTGCATTCTGTTTAATTAAAATTATTTTCAATATTGCACAAGTTGGCTTCCAGAACAGTAGCAATTTTGGGGTTAGAATCATTGTGCTTCAAAATTCTTCTTTAATGAGCAATGTTAAAATGTTTGCTAGTGGCAATAGTAGTTAAATTGTTTAAAAAAGTATACTGTTCTTACAAACAAGTAGATCTCAGATATTGTGGTACATGCCTTTGTTTCACAGTACTCCTCCGGACAAATTTGCAGGTAGCAGTAAAGAGTAGAATTCAGTTGAACAGAACATTCAGCTGACATAGTGATGAAAACAGTAGGAACAGAAGGCAATAAAATGAGCTTTAATAAATGAAAAAGCCTGTACCCAGAGCAAAACAGGAACAAACACCTGACAACACAGACATAACCAAACAGGCAAAACTAGAGCATTAAAGTAGACTTTGTCTTTTTTTTCAGTCACGTACTCATACTGACAAGGGTTTCTGGGACGGCAGATTGCAGAAAAAGATGCTGCTGAAAAGCTAAGTTAAACTGGGATCCTACCAGAGATTTCAGAGACAGCAGGGAAGGCTCCATGTTAAGATCCACAGTCACTCAGAATTTATGTATGAAAAATAAAATATGAAAACCATTAGTTAATAACCATAATGAATATAATGACTATAAAGAATTTTCCTAACCTGGCAAGTAAATATTTTTATGAGTTTAAATTAGGACTAGAAATTAAAACCTGGAATTGCCATATTTTAGAAAAAAAAATATCCAAACCCTTTATTGTATCTTTCTTTTGTTGTTTTTGGGGGTATTTTTTGACAGGTTTTTAAAAGCATTTTGGGGAAACTCCAAGGATATCTAAAAAGTTTATTTTGAACTTATTTAACTCATGTGCTTTCATTTAGGAATGTCATCTGATTTCAAGGACATATTTTTAAAGTGTTTTATGTCTCATGATATAGTTTAGAATAACTTGTTTAAAAGATTTGAACAGTTTTCTGCAACACTGTCTCCTTGGAGAATTTTAAGGTATATTGATAAATATTCTTTCCTGAATGAAAATTAAATCAGATTGTCCAAAAATCAGAATAAAGAGTACATGGTTACTGAAAAAAAGAGTGATTTTTTAACATTAAAATACCCTTATTTTTAAGGGGGAAAAGGAGATTTCCTTGCGTGTTTTCCTCTTCTGACACATATCTCATCCTGTTTCAGCTTCTGGAAAACCTCCTATACACTTTAAGAATGGAGAGTTTGGTTCCAGCACTTGGCTGAATTGCCTTTATTTTCAAGGGAAATGCACCTGAAAGTTTTCAATGCACCCTGATCTTTCGATAGACAGAAACATGCATCTTAAACAGATGTGTACAAACAATTTCATAAACCTTCCTTGCAGACTATATGCATGAAAGAATTAGCTGTTACACACATTAATAAGTTAGAATTCACTTTCATGCCCAGTAACCCTGCAATATGAAACAGTATAAAAGAAGGTCTCTTCCCAGTGGTCTTCTATGTAAGAGGAAATCCTAAAAATCCCTCATTTATCAAGGCAGTGGACTGCAGAACTCCACTAAAAAGCCTGAAGGAAAAGGGAAAGACAGCTTTCTAAAGCCCTGGTATATAAAGCAAATGAGCTATTTCTGAGCTCAGTTATAAAGGAAGTGAAGTATCAAAAAACACCATTTAATCGCTGGAATTGGAATGCTATAAAATCCTATGAGATCAAAATAACACCTAGTCTGTACATATTTATTTAAATCAGCTCAAATCATGTAAATTTAAACGGTTGAATTTTAATATATATGTATTGCAATATTAGATACTAAACTACTAAATGACCCATACTGACAGAGCTGGAAAGAACATGAAAGAGATTAAAAGCCTGAACAATATTACACCCTTATCAGCAGGGATGTAAGAAATTAATATTCATTAGTAGATAATATTATTGCAAATAGATTAACAAATAGAGATAGCTATTCACTTTCATATTTAATTTTCACTCTTTCCAAATGAAAGAAAAAACTCATATCTATGCAGACTGCTTAGGCTGGATTTTACTTGAATTTGAATAGCTGCAAATATTGAAATTTTTAGTAAGGCTTGCTTTGTAAAATGGGTGGTTGGAAATTAAAGAAACCATTAACTTGAAATTTAACTGCTCTAAAAACATATAAATTAAAAGTTATTAGGGCCAGTACATTAGCTTAGATTGTACAGGATTTGCCTAGGAATCATCTTTTGAGTTTTTTCTGCTTTCCTTTCCATTATTTATAGATCACCAAGCACACACTATACCCAGTATAATATCAGTAAAACCAATAAAAATAACAATAATCAAGTAACTATAAGTAATCCAGAGGATCCAGCCTTAGCAGTCTGCCTAAATTTGCAGTCAGCTTTTCTAGAATTATTTATTTTATTTTTAATGACAGAAAAAGAAATAGGAAGTGATATCACATAGTCTGCTCCATGAAGAGTATTATCAAAGTGAGAAAAAAAGTTTTTTCTGTCCTGAAACCTTAAATATGTAGTAAATATATCAGGACCTGCCACATAGTAAACCAAATACTTTTAAAGAGAGAGGGACTGGTTTTAAATTAAATTTATTTTTTTTTAGATTTTTTTTAAACCTTTAGATAACTAATCACAGGGAAGTACTGGCACAAGATAGTCTGCTGATCAAGAAGAGGGTGTAAAAAAGAGTCAAATATCTCACTCCCTGGAATATCTTGCAGGGTAATATGAACCAGGAAACTGGGAGAGAGCTCAGGAACCCAAGCAAGAGAATGGATAGTGAAAAAATGGAAGCACGTATGAAGGGGTGATTATCTGCAAAACCTGAGAGCAAGCTCAAAAATTTAAGAAGGACAAACTAGATGTGACACCCCTTGCTACTGATCTGCTCTGAGATTTTCATAAGTAATAAAGGTAAGAACTGGGTCACTCTGTTGATGATGCCACGTAGATTAAGGCAGGCAACAAAAATAAGGCTGATCTCTTACCACCTTTGGCATTATTTCCTTTCCAAACTTTATTTGCATGCCTTTCAGACTGAACATTTCCATGCCAGGTATTTCTTCTCAAATTTCAAGGCACTGTGCTCAATGAAGGTTTAGCTCACTTCTCATGTGAACAGCTCAATCCTGGTCATCAGGTATGTGTCTGCACCAATGCTCTGATTCCCTTTCAAAGGAAACCTAATTATGAGGATGTTCTGGTTTAAGGTAGAACAGAACCAAGTTTCTGTTCACGAATTTTACTTTGTAGCTAAGCCTTCTCTAACTCTTTAAAAATAACAGCATATTGTGCAGAAAACTGTTCATTCTCAGTTGTTAAGATCTGTGTTTATAGCTGATGCCAAGAAATGGTATGCAGAGGGGCTCTTGCTTATACTTACTGTTATATCAGCCAAGGTCACCTAATTTCATTATTTTTCCCACTGAAATGTTAGAAGCAGAGAAGTGCAGAGGGGTTGCACCTGTGTCAAGGAGCAGACAAGTCAGATGACCCAAAACTGACCAATGGGTTATTTCATTCCATCTACATCAAGCTCAGTGTAAAAGCTGAGGGGCCAAAGGAGCAGGTTTTTTCAGTGGCTGACATCTGAGGAAGACCTTATCTGTTCATTTGCTTTTGATCCTGATCCAACGTCCCAGTCTGAAGTAAAACAGAACAAACTTTTTTTCAGCAATTTTACATCTTAGCTAAGTGTCTTCTAACTCTGAAATTAAGAGCATATTATTGAGGAAGCTGGTTGTAGCTTTTTGTAAAACCATCAACGTTCGCCTGGGAAGTGGATGTGCCAGTAAGAAAAGAAATGCATAGTGACTGAATATTTGCGGCTAAGTCTCTCACAAGTACAGGCCACTTTCAGAAGAAACTCTACCTTATACTACATTTGGTCATCGCTTGCAAGAGTATGTGGTGGTTTTGTACTTTATGAACTAGATTCTCTTTAAAATATTCCATAGTGTTTTTTTCTGATTTGATTTTTGGCTTTCTAGATATCACAACCTCTAGTGATCTTTCTTTCGAAAACACACTCATATGTATAAGATGAACGTCAGCTACCTACATCTTTATATCTTCTTCTTTTAGTTTCATACCCTGCACCAACATAGAGGCAGTTACTCTTGTTCTCACACTCTTTTGTACGTTTCATGTGTAGTTTTTGGGACTGTCAGTTCATTCTCTCAGGAAAGCTCCATTGCTTTCACCAGCTGCCTCTGCCTTTTCAAAGCAGATGGGAGAAGTGTTATTTTCTATACAGTATGTACTTCACTTTTCTAACTGCATCATGAGAAGGAGGTTTGCAGGCACTATCCTTAGCCACAACTGCTGTAGAAAAGCATTGGTACCTTGCAAGAAACAGGCAAATTTTACCTCAAGAGTCTGACAGTAAATCTTCCCAAATTATAACCATCATATTTATCATGCCCATAGATCCCACAGACCTGCTCTGGTCTGCTCAGGAAGAAGTGTGCCAGTTGCACATCTCTCCCCATGCTCCTCTGCAGAGAGGAACAGCCAATACTTCTGTCATAAAGATTGTCTTCCTTAATTAAATCCAAAATGAAGGATTTAAACCACCAGAAACCTCAGGAAAAGTGGCACTGGGGTTTGAGCAAGCTGTAAATTCAGGTCACTTTGAGTAATGAAAGTGTTTTAAAGACCATGCTCAACTACCTATAAATCTGAGATTACTTTTACCTTTCAGGTTAGAGTCTTTAATGAGAATCAAATTGAGAAAGCACAAGGATAATATATGACAAAAAATTAGGTATACCCCTTAGACCAGCATGGATATTTCAGAGATGTAAAAAGTGCTAAAAAGGGGAACCGTTTAACTCTTCTGCATGTCTATGCTTGATTACTGCTTCTAGGTCCTTCAAGTTTCTCTCAAGCCATTTAAGCACCAGTACCTCAACATTCACGGCTTCTTACCAGCTTCCTGCATGCTTGACAATGACGCCATCAGAGCATATTTCTTGGAGCAATAGCCTGAGCTCTGCACCTGCCTCAGACCACCCATCTATCTGGGTGCTGGCCCCAGTACAGGACCAAATGAAACTACTAGTGTTTCCAGCCCCAGACCTGGCAAGCTTAGCTTTATTTAATCACATAAGTGACTTTAAATTTCCCACTGGAGAGGGAAGAGAGATCTCTGACTTTATCTCATGAAGGGAGAAACTGAGACTAACCAGTGTATCTGAGATAATTCCCAACTTCATGTCTCCAGCTTTCACCCATAATCACCTTTCAGTCCTGCAATTTTTGCACGGGGACATCCCAAGAAGTATTCTGAAAAATAAAGAGCTGTGCACTGTACCAAATCCCCTCTAATGACAATGTACTGTGTCAATAAGTTGTCTCTCTGAGTTCAGAAAAATCAAAATATCAGGAGTCACATACAAAAACCAATTAACTTAATGGAATTTGTCTGTGGTCTGAACACATACACTAATAGAGACCACCTGGGTTGTGTTGTTATTCTCACATTTATAATGAATATGCATAAATTAATAGCAATTTCACATAACATAAAGCAAATTAATGCTTTGTATAGTGTAACTGCCATGTAACTAGGCTGTACTGTCCATTAGGTCTGATAAGATATAACTTTTTTTCTTCCTATTGCACAGTCCTCATGGATAGACTGAGATACAGAATGCAAATATTAATTAAGGGACACATGTTTGCTCAGGAGCTGCAGCAGAGACCTCCGAAGCTGCAGCATTTACAAGTGGGCCTCAAAAAATATTTCAACCACAGCACAATAAATTGACCAGCTTTATTTACCTTTTACTCATTCGTTACCTTCTCAAGAAGATATTGAGGAAGGGATCTTTAATGCAAATAAGACCACAAATTCTTGCTGTGAGCTAAGCAAAGAACACCTGCTAAAGAGGTGAATCTGCAGCCAAGAAACAGTCAGTTGTAATTACTGGAGGAGCTTGGCAATGAAAAGAGAGTTTAACTCATTTTTTCCTACTTTTGTCAGACTGGTGTGTGACAGTGTGCCACACCAGAGCATCTTGTAACACCAAAGGCACATGCTAATACATTTTGTGTACAGCCAATGCAGAATTATTTGTTACCATCACATGCTTCATGCATTCCTGTTTAAAATACTGTCATAATTTCTGTAAAGGACTGTATTACTTTGAGTCGTACAAAGAATTTAATAATCTCCTCAAAATTTGAACTGCTGCTTCCAAAATTAAACTGTGATCACTAAACATCAGAAAATTGTACAAATGCTATGTAGAAATGTCAAAATTTATGTTTTTAAAAGATATTTGTTAGAATTTCAGGTTCATCCATGAGGTCTTAGTGCTTTATTTTCTTTGCAAGTCTTTTGGAGATTTTTCCTTAAATTGTGAAGTATGCCTCAGGTTGCCTGGGGAAAACATTAAAATTGAATGCTTTTCAAGATAATTTTGAACTAAAATTTATCTAGGTATTGCTAGGTCTGTCATGTGCCATATGACAGACAAATCACAGAATGAAGTTCTCTGATTTCATCTATCTACAATCTTCAACAGAAGCACAGCTTCTTTTGCTCACAAAATAACAAAGGCAGTACGAATACAGACCTTAATCAGATCTTACTTTTTCATAATTTAATGTGATTGATAGAGTACATTGATTTCTCTGAGTATCTTTTACTTCTGTCAAGGTATGATATTTTCTCCCTTTAACTGCCTGAAATTTTCCAGTTGAAAGCTTTAGCGAAACTTCGTATTTTATATCAAAGGACACCCCAAATCTTCTCTCTGAAGCAAATGTCATAGAGGTGTGCTTACCACACTTCTCACTGATATCAATATCCCGTGATGAATAAAGTCTGTACCACAAAAGGCAGAACCATTCACATTCATTTGCCTTCTGGGAGCGTCTGCCTGAATCCACGTTTTCAAATTAATTTGTTATTGTTTGTACATCATTTTTTGCTGATGTCACCTTGCAAAACAGAATAGTGATTCCCAGACAGGACAAAAGCAGATGTACTTTACTTCATAGTTAAGTCTACTTACATACATCAAATTGTAATTATATAATATTTACGCAGTTTTAATATAAAGATATTCTATCACTCCTTTCCAGATTGTACATAGGTTCTTGAAAACTTCTTTAGGAGGAAAACCAATATTCTTCTGTGAAACAGGCTTTTTTCTACCCTTTCATTTTCTGGTTTTATTTCCTTAAGATCCTTTTGCCTTTTCATAAAATGGGATTCAGTGTGTGAATTCACTGTGCAGATTAACCTTATATATTGTACAATGAAATTTTACACTAAACCAAGAACTATTTCCTCACAATTAAAGCAAGTAGTGAGTTAGAGGTGTACTCCACAAATCAAGATTCAGTTCACATTATCAATGTAGAATGATGCCCGAGAAATATGATATAGCCACTTAAGTTACTTGCACACTATGTTAAAAGACAGCCTCAATCAGCAACTTAAAGCTGCTAGCCTGACAGTTGACTTGACGTTTAGGATTTTCTTGGTAGCTAATCAAAGCAGGTGGAGACGTAGAACAGGTAAGAGACTGAACAGTGTGGAAATAGCAGAATGGAGATGAAGAGATTGAAGAGGACTCACTTGTTATTAACCTGGGTAGGTTACAGTCTCATTCTTCACTCCAACCACAATGTCTTTCTGCTTTCGTAAATAATGAGGAGAAATTAGGATGATTACGCTCCAGTAATTCCTTGATGAAATAATTCCACTCCTGAAATGAAAAAGCAATGAGGGAAATTAAGAAACCCAAATTCCCTTTTTTGTTGTTTGTTTGGTTTTGTTCCTCTCTATTTTTCATTCTTGCAAAGTTCAATGAAAGAATAGAGCAGGGGTTCATGGGTTGCCAAACCTGAAGGGAACATTAACATCAGGTAACTCACTCCATATATTGGTACCAAACTGCACAGTTTCATGGATCAAATATAATCTGTCCCCACTGTACAATATTCAGTGCAGAAACACAGGAAGGGGTCATTCACAAAGTAGAAGAGGAGTTTTGAAGATCCACTTTTTAAATACAAAGTCTCTAGGTTTTGAAAAAGGACTCTCACATGTTTGGTATTGTATACACTGGGAGTGGGAGCACTTCAATTGTTATTTTAATCTTATGTACCTGGAGTCAATCCCTTCAAAAAGCATGCCTGGAGGTCTACACTGATGTCATATACCAAACTTGCATACACCCAGAATAGAACTACTCCCACAGCCCACCCTTGTGGAGCACCTCTGGGAACCAACATGACTGAGGAGGAGAGGGTTGTGACACCCAGGGCCTCTGCAGGGAGGTGGTATGTGTGCATCCCTGTGTCTGTGCAGCTGTGCATAGCTGGGATTAGACCTTCTTGGGATTTACTATAGAAGAGTTTTTACTTACTCTGTAGGTGTTTCCAAATGTTTTATAAGTGTTTATTACTGCTGCATTTCTGATATTGATCCTGAATGTATAGTTCACTGAATTGCTAGTTAATTCTGTCCCATTAATATATCAGTAAATCAGCTAGTGTTTTGAACTCAGCATTTCTTTCCCTCTGACACTCCAGTGTCATTACATAATTTATCACACAGGAAGGTCTCATACTTTGCCAGTATGAACACTGAAAAATTCTGATATCTCTGCCTTTGCCTTCTTCAGTGTATGAAAACTAATTGAAATAAAACCCAAAAGTGCTTATATATTAATTCACAAATAATATTTCTACATATCATTCACGCAAATAAACCCCCAATCATTAGCAAAGGGATGTTAATCTGAACAGATCAAAGAGCAGGAGATTGCAAATCTGCTCTCAAGAGAGGTGTATATTGATAGGTGAGAGATCTAGGGGTTTGGGGTTTTGACCCCAAGCAATGCCTTTGAATATTTATTACATAAAAATGAGCAAAAATAATGCTGTATTGTTTTTATGGATTCATAACTACTTTTTCAGGAGAAGAAAGTTTGGAGGATTAACCTCCAAATCAGGCAAGAACAGCAGTGCTTTCTTTTTCTCAGTGGATTGTGTGTTGTTAAGGTTCCTGTATACAAGGTAGATGAGTTTATTCCAAGAGTAACAAGTCCTTGGACAAGACACTTAACTCTGTTGTCTGTTATTGCAACTCTGTTATTAAAAATAAAGGTCTTTTCAGTGGTCTCCTGTACTTAGATTATCATGGGTTTGGAATCTGTGAAGACTTCTTGCTACACGTGCATACGGTATTTAACAAAGTAGGGACCCTAAAGATTGCCTATTACCTAAAAATTGGTTCTAAATAATTCACTCCAGTAATTCTCCCAGTTTCTAAGGTGAAAAACACACAATCACAGCAAAAAAGCTGCTGTTCCAAGGCTCCTCCATTGGCCATGCATCAATGAGCAAAACTTTCTGTGTCCCTCAGGCAAGGGTGATCTCTCTGACCTAGGTTGAACACCAAGTATTTGTGATAAGACAGCATCATAGTAACTCGCCAAGAAGAAAAATAACTGCTCACATGTGATTTCAGTACCCATGTAATTACAGTTTGACTTTTCATCAGTGTTTAGGAGTTATATTCATCCTGGAACTATGATTTTTGAACCCTTCAAGACATTCACTGTTGCCATACATCTAGCAAATGTCTTTCTTTACCACTGTTTCCACTCCTTCTGCTGCTGAATCTTGCAATTGGAATCAGCTTGCACCTCTCTAGGTATGTATAAAAACTCACAAAAGCACTTGAAGAAAAGACTTAAAAAGAGTGAAATAAAAAGTGAAAGGAGATTCAGAAAGCCAAGAAGGAAATGAAAATGGGGTCACAAAGACAGCATTGTCAACTGAATCCAGAGCCTACGGGCAGTGGGACAAATTCAACTGATGTACCAGCCTGGGATTTACTTCATAGCAAAGCCACAGTTGGGTGAAAAGTAAAATTTAAACAAGTAAATCTGAAAGTAATACAGAAACACTGTTACTGTAAGAAGAGCTGTGAAATCCTGGTCAAGTCTACTTATTTTCAGAATTTTCCAATAGTAAGAAAATCTCTTTGAATCTGCTGAAAGGGGGGCAGTATCTTAGAGGAAGATGTTAAAANAAGAAAAAATAAAAAAAAAAAAAAAAAAAAAAAAAAAAAAACCAACACTGATAATAGTCAAGACTGACCCTCTGACTGCTGATTTCTAAACCTTCTGGTTTTGTAAAATTGATAGACTGAGCAGTGGAAAAAGCAGAAGGATAACTCTGTTACAATTCCTGCTGATTTTATTTTCCACAAGCAGCTTTTGAGAAGATTCCAGGTAATATATAAAATACACATTTTCTATGAAAAAGATTATCATATTCATACAGTATATTCATATCATATGATATCTCATACAAATATGATATATTTATATCTTATAATATATTCATGTCATATTATTATATTAAGAGTCTTTTAGATGTGGTGTTGGGACATATGGTGTAGGGGAGGAATTTGTAGAGTAGGTGTGATAGTTGGACTCGATGATCCCAAGGGTCTCTTCCAACCTGAATGATTCTATGATTCTTCTATGCACAGTAATGCTCAGCATCATAAAGGAGATGAAATCAACTTATCCAAAGCCTTTTGGGTAGTTTCTGATCCTCTCTTCACCAGTTTTACACCAGCCTGGCCTTTACTGCGCCCTCACTAGTTTCAGTGAGATCACAGCAGAGTAACCAGAAAGGAAATGCAACATCTTGGGGGGAGGGAGGAAGGAGGGGTTCTGCTTTGAAACTGCTGGCACCTGAAGCAGACATTGTAAGTTAGTAGAAAATAGAGATCTGATTTGATCTCTTGAATTAATGATAATATAAGCCAAAGGAAAAGTTTTCCTCTAATTATTTAGTCATTCTCTGTGGTGTGTTGTTGGAGTTGAATTCAATACCCTCCTGCCATGAAAACTGTCAATCACAGCTGCAGGTGAAACTGAAGAGCTTAGTTCATTTATGTACTCATTCACTCCCCCAACTTAAGAGTATGGGTTACGATGCACAGACTTTCTCAAGAGAAACAAGTACTCTAAGAGAGAAGTTGCATTATTACCTCCAATTCTGTGGGTTTGTTTTCAATTTGTATTCTTGTATTTAGCTAAACAAAATTTCTTCTAAGAATAACCCTCAGTCAAAACCTATCAGTCAATGCAACATTCCTCATAGAATCCTAATGTTAAAAATCCTAATGTTAAAATGTTAATCCTAATGTTAATTTTTTTTTTTAAATCACCTTATCAATATATTTAATTTATAAGATTTTGGATAGAGATAATTATAAAATGTTGTCTTTATATTAAGTCAGTTAAATTAGGAAATCTTACCCTAACACACATAATCAAGGCAGTTAAGAGTAAAAAAATATATATATAGATTGATCTGTAGCAAGAACAAAGTATTAGATGACAGATTGTGTTTGGAGAACTTAAAGAGACAACACTAGCAGAAGGGTTCCACATGAAATAAAAAAAATATATCAGAGTTTACTAACAGTGTAATTAAGCCCCAATCCTGCCCAAGGTTTTCCACATGTACAAACACTCAGAGTGTATGAAATATAGCATGCTTCTGGAGCATGACAGATCTGCATTGCAGGTGTGTTTACGCAGAATTGCGCCCATGCAGGGAGTCTAACTCTTCCAAGAAGTATCAGACGTACCATGTGTGAAGGAGATGGCTGACCTGAACACACATGTGGAGACATCATCAAGACTTCCAGACGAGCAGTCACATGGTAAGAGGCAAGGCAAAGAAATAGTCCAGAGGGGTTTCTACAGAGTTTCAGACCACCAGAAACCTCACTCAGACATGTGGTAGCACTAATTACATAATGGCTGCTTATTATTATAATTTGAAGCTGGTGGCAGTTGCCAGAAGTTCATGGGCTTTTCCACTATGCCCTTTCAGTTTCACTCTAGTTCAGGAGTGGTTTCACCACACATTTAATTGTAGAGGGCAAGAAGCAAGCTATAGGCCTAGAGGCTCCCATGGCACACCAACCAGTCCTTCATGGTGTTTGCTTTGGCCATAACTGCCTTCAGATGAACAGCCCAAATACAAAGAAAAAGGTTGCACGCTTTTCTTCTGATTCAGTGAACCACTAGTTACTTGGAACATAACTGAATAGCTTGAACAGCCTGGAGGAAAGAGCTATTTCAGTTTGGCATGTCTTCTCTCTCTCCCATCAAACCTAGGCATGAGGGCATGCTCCAGATGGAGAGAGACAAACCTGATCCTTGTCCAGTAGTAAAGGAACTTTACCCACCATTCATTCAGCCCAGGCAAGAGCCCCAGAGAGGAAACCTGTGTCTGATGCTGCCATCTCCGCACCACATGGCTTGCAGAATTGTTGCAGTTCTTGCCTTTTAAGCACAGCATCAAGAGTCAGGCCCAGCTGTACTTTTAAAGCCTACTGGATGGTGCTTTCATTGCACAGTGCAATACTGTAAACCCAGGTGTGCTCTCTTTTAAAGGCCAGAGATTTGCAGCACTTTGTTTCACACCCCTGGGGATGCCTCATTTACTGAGTGTCAAAGGCATTTTTCAGCATTGTAGCCATCCAAGTTCCCACTCCTGTCTCTTTCCTTCTTCTTGTACATCATCCAAAAAGTCAGGGTCCTCCAATAGCTCCCAACCTAACACTTCCTGCAGACTGAGTACCTATTTGTAATTTTTGCATAATGATCAGATTTTTCAGGAATTTCATCTTTACTTCATATTTGTTACTCTCTGACCCCTTTAGGGTTTGCCATTCTTTCTTTGAATTCCTGCTGAATTATATATTTAAATCCATTCAATTGTTCTTATAATACGCCCTTTTCATTCTAGTCACTTTTTTCTGTATGATGCCGCTGCTCTGAAATTTGTTTCTGGACTGCTAAGTGACTTTGTTTTTCTAATGGTTAGGCAAGTTTTATGGTCCATTATTTTCTGATAGCAGCCACTGATTTTTCTGATGTTCAGCACAAAAATATTCCAGAAACTTTCCACAATAATTCCAATATTAATTAGATTTGACTTCATAACACCTACAATAATCTGAGAACATCAGTAATATATTGCCCATTGGTCTGCGAACTCTGGAGACACTATTCTTCCACAGAGAAGTGCCTAAACCCCAACTGTTACCTACAGCATAACCACTTACCTTTTTAACATTTACGTTTTCTATCTTCCTTTAAGTAATCTGTTTCCCTTTTGTTTTACTCTTAACATTTTACATAACAATATTCACCACTGGTCACATAAATTACAGAGTCTTTTTGCAAGTCTGACAGGAGTATTCAAAAAAATTGCTTCAAGGAATTAAAAAAAAAAGGCCCAACTAGTCTGGTGTATACACCCCTGCATTCTGCTCTACAGTAGAATTTTATAAAAAATAAAATATTGTGGTATCTTGCAGAGAGACATGAGCCAGGACCAACAGTTAAAGAACACTCTTATTCAGGCTATTAGTGCATTAAAAAAAAAACCAAACATAAATTCACCCTTTCCTATTCTCTTCTGCTAAGTGCTTCTCCCTTCAGAGATGGATAATCTATTCTTTCCTTTAAGGTTTTCAAATCATAAACCAAACCCACTTTTTCAAACGGGATACTTAAAAATCTAAGCACTCACATCAAAGGTAACCATTCTGATATAAGTCATTCACAGCTCCCAAACCATTGCAATAAGCAGGACACCAACCTCGCAGAAGACTATCAGGGCCACCGAGGCACCACCACTCCTCTGGCCCTGTGGCTCCTCTGCCTCTCAGAGACTTTCCCCCCTCACCTTTTACATTTCTACAGCCCTCCAAACCCACACTTAATGCTTTTCCTCTGCACTCTTTTCTCCTGAGAATTATTTCCGTTCTATTTTATAATGATTTGGGCTTGCGGTTGTTGGCTGTTTTCTTAAACCTTTATCAGTCAAGATGGTTAGAGAAGCACTTGTGTGGATACCACAACAGAGAATATCAGATGGGTTTTTGACACTGGCAAGACTTCAGCACACTAAGGCACTCCCTGAAACAATTATTTAAGTTCTGGAGAAATTTTGCTTTAAAATCTTAATACTTCAGGCAATAGAAGAATTAGGTATTGATGTCCTAAATTTTGAGATACATCCAATCAAGGTCTCATTGAGTTGTGACATATGTCCCAACCTTTTTGCATTAACACTGTTTTAGAAAGACAAGTAAGAAGAAAATTCAAATTCTTTTCTTTGGGAGTATTGCAAATTATGTCTTATTCCAATTTCTGTACCATCATTGAGACCATCATTTCTGAGACCATCACTGTGCTCTCAATATAGTACTGTGCACCACCCTGTGTAAACAAGTCATAGGACATCTAGAAAATAATCTTCCAGAACAATCCAACTTTGTGACTATTCAATAATACTAGTATCAACTAACTGAAAGCTCTTAATTTTTATTTGGGTTTGGAGGAAATGTTTTGCATGTTATTGGGGACACTTTGGTGACATTACTGCAAGTTTAGAAGATTTTCCATAGAAAATTGTGAGTTTTCTTTTTAGAAGCCCAAATAGTGTCTGCTACCACTGTTAAGAGTTGTATTGCTATCTGTACAGTGAAGATAAAAATACATAACCCTTCAGGGAACCTTTATGTTTGTCTGTTGTTTTGTCATGCAAATAAATATTATACAGACAAAAGATAGTTAAATGAGAGAGCATTCTCTATTAGTGATTATATTACCTTAATCTTTCACTTTATATTACTTTATATATAAACTTTTATATATTGCCTTATATTTTTTATATTACCTTTTATTACCTTGCCACAGAGAAAACAGTTAAGCTTCAGTTTGGATCATGATTTGGTGAAGCTTGATGTCCTGTTAAAAGGAATGAAAAGACTAGCCATCCATTCTGCCCATAGGGAGTAGCAGAATCAGTCATCTATTGCTAAGTCCATAGAGTGCATGCTAATGTTCAGTACTGTCAAAGTTTCCTAAATTGTCTCTAGGTCATGGGAGACGTATTTCATACCTACCAAGCGTTGCAATGTGTGAGGACAACTACACAGTCTTCTTTCTTCCTTGGGGAGCTAAAGAAAGAACAAATATTCCTGGAATGTTTTGATCATGCATTCAAGCACTTAAAGCAGTCAGTGAACTTAGGTTTATGGTGATATTTTGTTCATGGATAGCTGTTTTAGCTCAATATTATTAACACCAGGATAATCAAAGCACTTCTTACAATAAATGTAATTGCCAGTGGCTTTTTAAAGGTGGAACCACTACCTCATTTGTCAGCATTGATGCTAACTTGGATGGCCCAGCAGCATCCTCATGCATTTAGAAGAGGTAATAATATTAAGGCATCTATGTAATTAAGAGTGATGGTCTTATATTGCAGGAGGGCTATTATTCCATCCCGTTTGCTAAAGTCTGGATAGGGAAAGCAGCTGTCTTTGCTTACCTGATGAACATCTGTAGAGAAATCTGATGTTATGGTTTGCCAGGAATTTTTATTGTAAGGGAGCTGAAATATTTAGCAGTTTGATCAGTCTGTCTCTCTGCCCCAAGGAGTATATGGAAGTGTGTCAGTTCTTGTTATTTCAGCTACAGTTCTTGTATATCCTTATCTAGGTGCTGATTTGGCAATTCAGACAAACTCTTAGGTAGCTTAAATAAAGTGCTGATTTGGCGGTTCAGACAAATTCATATATATCCTAAATGAGACCTTGAGAACCTCCTAAAGTTTACTGATGCTTAGCTGCTAGTAAATATTTTTAGGAAAAAACTCTCTTCCCACAAAAGCCACTTCCAATTTTGCCGCAAAATTCAATAGTAGAAAAATGAAAACTATCTTCGGAGTTTTATATTTCTGTGTGGTCTTACATTATCTAGATCAACAATGTTTGTTTCTGAACATCAAGAAGGGTAGTCATACATCAAAAGGTTATTTGCTTACTCAAATCTTGTTTACTTTTTGTGGATGAATCCTGAAGAAACACTATTTTTGACCTCTTTCTCTCACTTAGAATAAAACAGGAGTAACTTGGACTGCTCCGGAAAAATTTCATGTAGTTGCACTGAAATCTTGACTAGCAACCCACTGTAAATATTATATTTCAGAAAGAAACCTGTAAAGTAATTGGTAGGATTCAATATAATGCCAAAACAAAAAGTTACTGTCAAGCAAGAAATCTGCTTGTTTGGCCACAAGTGCTGGGTGTGTGCCTGGATTTACTCTTGCTATCAGCACATGAGTCCTGGGCCTCTCAAAATGATTCAGGACTGTGAGAAAGGATACGCTTGGGTTGAGAGCTGCATGAGATAACAGTCCTAGGAAACAAGTAATAAAGAGGGAACTTTATTTCTCAGACTAGCCAGGCAGTTTCCCTACAATGCTACAGTTGTGGCTGCTACTCAGTCAAGGATGTTTGTCTCTGATATTTGTCAGTTTCCTCATTTTCCTTCTTTCTCCTTTTTTTCCCCCCTTCCTTCCTTCCTGCCTTCCTTCCTTTCCTTTCTCTTTTTCCTTCTTTCTTTCTTTCTTTCTCTTTAATTATCTATTTCCCCAAAATATGCATCTCTGATCCAAAAAGTATCTTTTCAAACTGCTCAATTCAAAATGAAGTATTTCAGTGAATGGGAACAGTGCCTGCTGACAGAGCATCAGGTTCAAAAGTGATCAAGCACTCATCAAACATCAGTTTTTAGAGTAATGAAAAGATGCTTGGTTGAGACCAGTGTATGAGCAAATACTCTGTATTACTGAGTATGGTCAACAAAGCACTGTGTAAGCTGGAAACAGCAGGTGATATAGAGAGGGTAGAGGTAACAAGGGACTTGCTGTGGAAAGCAAGCCACATCCATTTCCTTGCAGTGCTGCACACAAACACACCCACACAGATAAGGATCTGGAAGTCGAGTCCAGACCTTGTCATTCAAGACACACTGAAGCTTATTTAAGACTTCCATCTACAGGCTTTAATGATATCTGAATGTTATTCTTTTCTTTAACCAAAACCTCACTTGGGATCATGACTGTTTCTTACCTCTGCTGTAGAAGTGGCTCCTTCCTTGGTTGCCCAGTACCAATTCTCGTCTTTCAGTTTTCTGGACAGATCAGCAACAGAGTGAGAAATTAGAAGCCTTTTAATTTTGTGCAATGACAGTAGTTTCCAGATCTTCCTTTTCTCTTTAATTGCACAAACATCAAAGTTAATGGAATGATGAAGAAGAAATTGCTGGGTCATTTACAGCTCACTATTGTATCTGAAACTATCTTTTGTTCTTTCTCTGCCTTTATATAAATCAAGGTAAATACTTTCCATTTAGACGTGTGCTTGTACTATTACAAAACAAAGATAATGTAATTTTCAGAGGAAAGAAGAGTGGGGAAAAATATTTGCATTTTTCCATTTTATCATGCTTTTTCCCACTTACTTTGAAGTAATTTCTTTCCAAACTGGAACAGCACACTATAAAAAAATTAGAAGCTGGTAAAAACATTCCTAAGAAATCCTGACATAGATACAGAGAACTTACAAGATGCTTCTCTCTCTCCACATTCAGGAAAAGGAAGATAGTATATATGCAATGCCTTTCTGCTTCCTTGTACTATGAAAGCTTGGAAAAAATCTGTGACCTGAAGCAGTCAAGAAGCTGCTCAGACTGTGGGGAAAAGCTGGCAGGACTAGGTTACCGCATTTCTAAATGAATGGAGAAAGACAGCTGCTTCAAGTCCTGCAATATAAGCAATGAATGCTGAAGATGCCAGCTGATAGTCATCCTGTGCTCACCTGTATTTGTCTATTCTTACTGAATTGCAAGGAAGCTCTCCCATATTTGAGTAAAAAAATAACTTCTCAACATATTTCTGCCACTTGTGAAATACAAACCATCATGAATACCAAAGAATTTGTATCTATTTCATTTTATTAATCAGACATAAGATATGGATAATGGACATAGCAGGTTTCTGGTTAACTTGAGAAATTAGGAACATCCAACTATAAGATCTAAGATCAGAGTTTTCTAGCGGGGGAGGCTAGCATGTCTCTGCAGAGTTCTTCACCAGCTTAATCTCATGAAATCCTCAAGAATGTATATGTCTCCATCTATGGGTGAGCACTGCAAAAAAATCACCACCACCCTACAGCATTGAGCAGCAAGGATTTGTGATGTTCCTTTCTCCAATTTGTGATTTATCACTGTAACTGTGGTGTAAGTCCATGTAGACCCTCAGATCTTCTTTTGCAACAGCACTGGGTCTAACATAGGGATCAGTTTTGGGACTTGATCTGGAAAATGGGAGAAAAAAGCATCAGAAAACTTTATCTCTACAGAACTCAACAATCTTCAGCTGTTCAGCCAGCTACAAGGAAAACATCTGTAATTGTGTAGGATTTCAGCACAGACGAAGTATTTGTCATGTCCCTCAAGTGCAACATAATTTTAAACAAGTCTCAATGTCTCTTTTCTAATACAAATCAAAGTAATTGGAAAAGCGAGCAGGACCATGCTGGAAACTGTAAACTTTTACATCTCCTACATGATGTGAACAGACAAGGAGACCCCCCCAGTTTCCACACTTGTTACTCTTGTCCCTAAATCTCATAAACCATGTGAGAATAGTTAGGTCCATGATGGACAGAAGCTATGTGAAACTTCAAAATAGGCAGATGGACCCCAGTTCCCCACAATGGAAATTAATATAATTATGTTGGCTTTGAAGATATTTACTCTAGACAAGCATTTTGACCTACACCAATATTGATAGGTTTGGTTGTTTTTTTTTAAAGTTACATAAAACAATACCAAAAAACCCACCAAGATCTCATCACAATCTTTCTAAAGAAACCAAAATGTTCATGATAATGGAAAAAAAAAATCCTAGAGATGTTTTCTGGGTTACCAGGGCTCCACATCAGCTCAACGTATTTGTTTACAGCCCAATTTGCATAGAGATCACTGGAACATCTGTCGTCACATAACTCACACAAATAGTTTTTATCTTTTTGATACAGTTTTGTCACATCTAAGAGACACTTTTCTTTTAGATTATCCATCTAGCTTGCAGTAGTGAACCTTGTATATAATAGTATTGCTTGTGACAGATTGGAGAGGAAGTAATGCCACCTGGAAGAGAAAGCACAGGACAATGGCTCAATGTCCAAGTGACGGCCAGATGAGTGGTGTCCCTCAGGGATTGGTACTGGGACCAGTGCTGCTCAATGCATTCATCGGAGACATAACAGTCAACACGCAGGAGGGAGGTGGTGCCATCCAGAGGGATCAAAAGAGTCTTGAGAGGTGGGCCGATGCAATCCTCATGAAGTTCAACAAGTCAGGTACATGGTCCTGCACCTGGGACATGGCAATCACAGGCACAAATAAAGGTTGGGTGGAGAATGACTGGAGAGCAGCCCTGAGGACACGAGTCAGCAGTGCATGTTGGCAGCCCAGAAAGCCAGCTGCATCATGGGTTGCATCAAAAGAAGTGGGGTCAGCAGCTCTCTNAATTTTTCACTGTGAGGGTGGTGAGATCCTGGAACAAGTTGGCTAGAGAAGTTGTGGAAGTGGAAGTGTTCCTTGGAAGTGTTCAAGGCCAGGCTGGATGGGGGTTTGAGCAACCTTCTCTATGTCCCTGCCGATGACAGGGGGGTTAGGACTTGGTGGTCTTTAAGGTCCCTTCCAACTCTAACTTTTCTATGATTCTATGATTCTATGACATTAATAAGCAAACTGTGTCCTTCCCTCGGAGGTCTGTGCTGATCCATTTGCATCAGAAATGCCACAAAGGCCCACCAAGCCATTACGGTGTAAGTGTGTTATTAGAAATTAAAAGATTCCATCCTGCCATTTCATCTTGAATCTGACTTTCATTTTAAATTACTTTGTCTCTTGTGCCCTTTTAAATTGATTTGTTATGCTAAATTTTTTGCCAAATAAATAATGAGCTTTCTAATTAGCTTATGCTGAAGCAAGGCAAGGATGAAATTATATCCAACCGTCTAAGTGTCTGGGGTCCTATGAAAAAAATACACTGAAGATACAAGAAACTGTGCAATTCCTCAACACATTAGTTGCTACCATGTTGATTTCCAGCACTTTGATGCTGTAGAGAAGCAGTTGCTTTGAGTGCTTCTGCGAGTACAGAGCTTAGCACTCACCGCAGATTTCTCACAGATAAGTGCAAAATACAGATGAAAATTCTGGTAATTATTGCAAGAAAAATGTTCATTCATATTTATCACATGAACAGATAACTGACACTCTCTCTGAATTAATAGTTATTACGTTATTTTATTTTTACCCTAAACCTAACCAACAGGCACAAATAACCTAGGCATTCTGACAGACTTTAAAAGAAGACCTGAGCTTCTATTCCAGCGCTGAAATAGGTTTTAGCCTTTTACAGCAGATATATCCATTGGAAAATTTTGCCAAAAAGAGATCAAGAGGGAATCTCTGCCTCCACCTACGTCAATGGCAAAATCTTTGTTAGCCACTATCAGCTAAGCCTTTAGCTCTACATTGAAGATCCCATAGATCCCGTTAACAGAGGAAAGAACTAAAACCAAGACTCCATTAGATCTGTCTGTTACCCTAGGCAAAATGATACCTGTCATACTGGCTGTTACTATTGTTATCACTAGTATTACTACTTTTCACTAAAATTATTATTACTATTGTAAATTTGTTGATATTACTGCTAGTATTTAGACTTCCTAAAGAATTACTACTCTGTCCAGACAACTTTTGGTATTCTTACATGATAATATTTCTGACCAGATGCACATACATCTTGTGCTGCTCTTTTCAAAGATGGTATTTAATGAGAAATTCAGGAAGAACATAAATTTTTGTCAGGAGTTAGATGCTGAAAATAATGCAGATGAAGCAGAATAAGTACAAACAACTTTAATAACTAACCAAAGAACACATCTAATCTATCAGCCATGACAAGTAGTTTCTTCCTGCATGGGAGAAGTCTCATGGAAATACATTATGAAATACAATTAGACACATGCATTAACTCTTTTGTCAAATATGAGAAATGTTTCTTAGTCGCTAGTGTTCACCATAAGATAAATAACCATATGGAATAGTTAGCAGCAGAATGAATCATAAAAAAAGGGGAGCTGTTCACCAGATTTTCCTAGAAACTTGTGATGTCTCGCTAATAGAAAGAAGATTTCCTATTTAAATTGCACGAGATAAAATGAAGAGAGGAGCATGACTAGTTCGCTTACACAGTAAGAAGTTTCGTAGAAGACCATAAACCTAAGATGCAAGAATTGGCTTACTAGCCCAGACCAAAGATTCATCTAGTTCAGTGTCACTTCTCCAACACAGGCCAGAAATAGGCACTGAGGTAAAGAGTAAATTAATCAAGGTATGTGGTTTAGATTGGCTATTAGGGAATTTTTTTTCTGAAGGGGTTATCAAGCATTGGAACAAGCTGCCTAGGGAAGTGATTGAGTCCCCATCTCTGCAAGTATTTAAGAGACAAATAGATGTGGTGTTTAGGGGCATGATTTAGTGGTGGATTTGGTAGTGTTAGACTAATAGTTGTACTTGATGCTTTTAAGGGTCTTTCCCAACTTAAATGATTCTGTGATTCTATGATTTCCAATAGTAGATCAACTAGGAGTGAGGGCATGAAGTCTTAAAATGTGCCACCTTATCTGGAGTTGGTCCTTGAGGAGCTCTGCCTGATGCTATTAACTCTCACATTCAGTGGGATCATGGAAGTCCATTTAAAAAACCTTGTATCATTTACAAGTGTTAAATTCAGCATAATCTACCATATATATATATATGCCACTCAGCCAAGATATCTCAGCTTCCCATTTCAACTTGAGCATCTAAGGTTGATGATAAATCTTGTTTTGAAATATAATTAAACTGATGCATTTTGTGTTTTATCAATACAAAAAAATGCTGCAGAGCATGATTATAGCACAGCAGGTGTAATGGTAAACTGAAAACGTTTATATGCGTATTAATGCTATGACTCAAAGTAGTTATCTGTAGCACCAATTACCCTAATGGATTTATTGTTGTCATTTTTAAGAAAGAAATCCTAGACATCAATGTGTCTAGATTGCCAAATTACTGTTCACAAAATAAAAGGATAACAGCAGGGAGGATATGGGTGTGAAAGGATACCTGGAAAAAATAGGTCTCATCATAAAAAAAATATAAATTACCCCATGACAAATATTCAACATGTTGCCTTGAGAAATTATAACATTCCAAGAGGACTAAAACCTTGTATTGAGTTGAAGAAAGATGAACGTTAAATCTATATAAATAAATTTATTTTATCTCAATGTGTGTTCATATGTTTGCTGTAATATTAATATGTAAAGTGAATCAGAAACAAAAACTATATTTTGTAAGTGAGTGCTTTATAGGCTGCTTTGCTGTTACCAACATGATATAAGATGATTCCACTTCTTTTCAAAGAATTTGGACACACTTAAGTCATATTTTTTTCCTTTTATTTTAATTATGTCTTTCAGGACATAAATTGGACAGTGGCTGGGAAAGGGGAAGAACAAGTGAAATAGAGAACTACAGGAAAGGTAACTTAAGACTGAAGAACCAGATGTACAGAAATCAGAGTCAGAATAAGGTCAGCTGCAAAGATTCAGTTGGGTCCCTGGGTGTCTGGAGCTGTTTAGCTGACAGGCAAGGACTGTGTGCCAAGATGGATGACCATAGCTAGCAGGGAGGTTTCTTCATTTTCAGTGTTAAACACTGCCCTTAAGAGTTGGATTCCAGCCTTGGTATTTACCTCAGAGTTCCTGTGTAACAAGAGCCAAGTTGCTTCAATATTTTACAGATCACTAAGTGTATGACACATTTTTTCAAGTACCACTGAGTAAGGGGGAGTGTAGAAGAGCTGAGCCCTCAGAGCTGCAGGTGAAAGCAATGAGAACTGGTCTTTGACATCTTCATGTGACATATGACAGTGAATGACTTTGTATCACGGAACATTTTAACAGACTTGTTTTTCTAGCTGCTCTTAAAATAATCATTTCATCAGTGAAATAGGTATAAATCCTCCTTTTAATTCACAGAAATATATAAAGTCTTGTGTTTAAGACACTCAAAGAGAACAGTGACAAACATCTTTAAAAGACCTGTGAAAAAATTAATTATTCTATCTTCACAGTGAAGTTTGAAGTGTGCATGATCAAGAAGGAAGATAAAATAAATGTGAAATAATTGCTCATGTAACCAAGCACCAAACAGACATGGGTCACTTTGGAGAAAAGCAAGTGTGCACGTAATTCCAGTTTCAGAAGATATAAAGTGGCAGCTGAAATGAGATTAGAGATATAAAGCTGACACTCTGTACTGTTTAAGTGTTTGACTTTGGAACCCCCTAATCATGTTCTTTTATGACCAAGGATGAAGTGAGTTCGTTTGTTAAATCAACAGAAAGCCACTATTCAAAATAAGGTTAGTGTTTGTAGCTGATTAGGCATAAAACTACCTTACTCTCAGGAAATGTTCATTAAGCTCTTCAAGTGCCTCACACATAATCTCAAAACACTTCATAATAACAGCAGGCTGACTTAAACACCAAATCACATCACCCCAGCTCCAGAGGTGAGATTCACCAAGGAAAAGCATGTAAATGTTCCTACTGATCTGTTGAGCTGCTAGTCTATCTTTTGTGAATAAATGGAGACTTTTGACTGCACCGCAATGCTCTCAGAACCAGTGTGTCATGTGCAGGGTCATATTTTTTAACAAAATATTAGAAAACTGGCAAGCAAGTGGATACATTTTGTTAGAGCTAAATTTGTCTGTTTCTGTGATTCAGTTTATGTTAGGATGTATTAACAGATAATGAAAGCTATTCAGCTTTCTTTTTAAAGCTCTGTCATCCTTTCACTCCCTGTTCCAGCTCTTTTGAAAGGACTAAGCAGCATTTTCAGTATCCAGAAGTGAAATGCACCCATTGAAGATGCTGCTTGCTAAACAAGGCTATTGACATTTTACTGAGCTCAGGTCAGCCCCTCCCCCAAGGCAGGATGAGATAGTGTTTTATAAAAACTTTCAGAGTTGCTGCTGAGAGAGCTGACACCAGTGAGTCCCCCAGACACTACCCATCATCATTTTCACTGCATGACCAGACTCTGCACAGGCTGTCCTTCAGCCACCTGCATCGGTGGTCCTCCTACTGTCAGCTCTAAGAAGCTAGTGCCTATCTCAGGTGGGAGTGCTCAGCCTCTCTGCAGAGGATGATGCTGGTTTGGAGGGACAGGGGACGTTTGTTTTTTGTTGTTTCTGACTGTTTTATCAACAGTGTGGGGTCTTGTAAGAATAGCGGCTTGTTTTCTTGGAGGGTAGCTAAGTGTAACAACAGTAAAACGGCTGCAGAATTTAAACTTTTCTCTTTTTCTCCCCCTCATTTCTTGTAAAATTACCATCATCGAGAAAGCTTTTGGCTTTGACTTCTCTAACACACAATCAACAGAAAGATCTCAGTTATGAAGAAAAGGAAGGTGGAAGGAAAAAACCAGTCCTCTAGAATAGGAGTCTTGCAATTTCTTCCATGAACTACATCAGCTGTGTACACATTGTTGAGTCAGGGAAACCATGATGTCAGAAACAATCAGTTCTAGGCTATGGGTTAAAAATGGCATATGCAGAACTAAGGGCTGTTACACAGACCATGTGTTAAAAAGGAAAACAAATTTATTGGGATTTTCGCATTAGGTAATGTTCATGTTGGGAATCAAATTTTCCAAATAGGACAGTAGCTTGCTGGATGGTGGCAGGTGTCTCTACTGCAAGTTTCTTTGCAGTAGCCTTTTGAGCTGGATGGAAGGAGATTCCTTCATACCTCTGCCCTTCTTAGTGGTTTTGGTCCAGCTGGATGCCTAATCCATCACTATGTATTATATTAACCAGATACAAAATGTCTTAAATATCTTACCGAAGTACGAAACATAAATAGCTTAAAATATCTATTTGCATTTAACAATGTACTATTGGATCAGTTCTGCAGCCAGGACCACCTAGAAGGAAGGAAGAAATGATCAGATTGTCCAACCAGGATATTAAGTGGTACTTTCAAGCATATGAATTGGACAAGACCAAAGTTACTACGCAGAGGGCTCCTGCACCATATAATACCTAATTGTGAAGACAGACAGGAGTTGAGTCTTTCACCTGATTCCAAGGGGCTCCATCATCCAGAGCCAGCCCATTGTCTCCCTTTTGGATGACAACTAGCTGGGGAGCTACTGGCTCACCCCTGAGTTAACAACTCAGGAGCGCTGGGTTCACACATAGGCTATGGTAGATCAATGATGGATTTGTTTTATCTTCAGAAAATTTCAAGCTCTAGATGTTAAACATCAAAAATTCAAGCATCATTTAGAAAATGTTCGTTCCACGTATTCAAGTCACAGTACTTGAGAAGCTCCTATCTCCAATGTGCTACTTTCAGTGGGCTGCATCCTTTTTGCTCTCTTTCCCATGTGGGGAAAGCTCCACTACTTCCCCATAGGAGAGCGTTGCAAAGTCTCTGGGCAGACATAGGCACAGGTCATGGGAAAGAAATGGCCAGTAAGAAATGCCTGGTTTACACAGGGGATGGTGCTGAAAATGCAGTAGTAGGCTTAAGTGAAGTCTTCTGCTTCTCCACTGTCTCACAACACCTACTGGAGATGTCCTGTTAATAGGAATGTGAGAGCATATTCCACTGCCAAGACATGATTACTCAAATTATTTGCAATGAAAGACAGTTCACATTTCCCAAGTGAAGATTTACCCTGACAGGAGAATTGAAAATTTAAAACACACTTTCCTGCAAGCTAAATTGATCTTGGTAAGCCAAAAAAAAAAAAAAATCACACAGCAACAGTCCACATACAGTGCATACAACAAAGGAAAGAAGATGCTCTTTATTTGGAGTTTTTATAATATTTAGCTTTCCATGTAAAAGGCTAGTTGAGCACATTTGCTGCCCAGTGGGAAGAAACCCAGTGCAGGCCTCTTAGTTGAGAAACATAGTTAGTCAGTGGTGCTCAACTAGCAGTACAGTTTGCCACAGGATCACGAATCAGTCCTCTGCAAAAATGTGCTCATCTTGCTAAAGCTTCTTCACACAAGTCTTGCTAGTTTCTCATCTGCATGTGCAAGGCCTCAGGAAATACAAACCTGCAAGACAACTGATTTGTGAAAAGGGGAAGCTTACTAATATGAAAGTTGGCAGAAAGCATAAGCATTGATTATTGCAGGGGTAGACTAGGCACCTTCTACTAGTTGAAGGTAAATGGGTCTAAAATGTACCAAGAAAACAATTAACACCTTTGCACTGGATATCATGAGAGAAGAGGAAGTAGGATTTAGACGAGGGGAGAAAAAAGCAAAGGGATGAGAGCATGCATCTGCAGTTCATTTGCTTTCCACAGATCATTTTTCAAATAGCCTATGATTTCTCCCATGCAGGAAGAGCAACACTCAGGAGAATTGGAGGTTAACATGGAAGCCATAAGAATGCCCCATACCAACATTACCATGTGTTTCTGCTGGCTTCAGAGCCTTGCCCAGATGCTTCACCAGTAGGGACTGTTTCTCTCTCTGGACTTGAACAACATTATTTGGATCAAATCCAGAGGTGTCAGCCATGATGAGGATTTTTACTGGGAAAACAAAAAGTGGCATGTCATTTTCCAACGCAGTGACAAAATGAGTAGCTCAGAGAGGTCTGCGATGGAGGAGGGCTCAGTATCATACCTGTTGGGTAAGTGGAATACCAGGCAGACTTTCTTTCCATTTCTTTAAGATACTGCAGAACATCTGCAAAACATAAGAATTGTGTACAAACCTGAGTCTCAGTCAAGTTCTTCGCTCCCAAAGTCTCCTTAAAATGATTGAGTGGCATGAAATCTGTCATGCCAAGAGAAAAACTCTGCAAAAATACCAGGGAATGATCTGGCTTTTCAAATCTCTTTTTCTTCTCCCTGTTTTATGAGATAACCTGCCTTCCAGAGGAGCAACTGGAATTTCTATGAATAGCATTCATATGCAATGACAGTCATTAAAAGGCCTAATCATTATGCTGACTGTATTCAGTAAGTTGTGAGAGTTACCTGTTCCTGGAGTCTTTCCTCTCTAGTGATTCTTTTTTTCCTTTCATTAAGTGCCACTATTATTTTATTTTTTCAGTCACAGCAAAAAGGTGTTCAAAATTAAAGTGTTACATGAAAAGCTTTCATTCTGGTAAGTGCTTAAGGGGAAGCTTGCATAAATACCAGGAGAAAATAGAAATAACTCATTTCCATTCCTTTATTTCTGAGGAGTGACTGATTTCTCTGTCAACACCTTAACAAAGCTGGACCAGAAGTTGTTCCTCAAGTGAATAACAATGAGAAAAGAACGTGATTTGAGGTGCCCGTTTAATTCTGAGTTATGTATTGGCCTTTGCTTTAGATCAAGTAGTTCTTACTCTAAAATAAAACAGAGTCTTGGCCCAAAAAAGTCAGTGGAAAAGTCCTCACTTTCGGCCGGGCCTTAAAAGGACCATCCTCTTACCAGAAAATGGTTTTCCATCTCATTAATTTTCACTTTGAAGTTTTCTTCTGTCCTTCTAATAATGACTTTAAAGGTAGCCAGTATAGCATTTGCAGCATAAGAACATGTAACCAGTAAGCGTAACTGCTATTTATCTTTTGTTTTCAAATTACCAGCATTTAACCTAAAAGATGCCTCTCAGGTTTACAGTCTGTCAATAAAGAGCTGTGACTATGCCCATAAATCAGTAGATTAGTAACAAGAAGTAGTATTATATTTGGTATGAAAGTAGTTTCTGCCAAGCAGGTGCTCTTGTTGACCCCACAACCCAGAGAGTCCATTAGCAGAAGACCCTGATGTCCTTCCCCCAGCAGCATGGCTAGAAGGCTGTGACATATCACTTATACCTCTTTTTTTTTTGTTTTTTTGGTTGGGTTTTTTTCTTTCTGTTAGGACAACAGAAAAAGGCCATAGAGCTGCGTCTCAAATACGTATATTTCAAACAAGGGAGAATAGTCAATAGCCAGCAACCTGACCCAAGATTTATGAAAGGGAAAGGATAAGCGGAGGTGGAGCTGATATTTCCCGTGGGATATAAAAGATCTGTCCAAAAACTGCTCTGCTGTTACCAGTCAAGAGGTACCCAAAGATGTAAACAACAACCCTCATTCTCATCACTCTTCACAAGTGCTCTAGCCAGAACACCTAAACACATAGGTCTTGGCCATTGTGTGAGAGCCTGAAGGGCTAAAATCAAACTCCTTAAAGATTTTGTGTAATAAAATCAGCTTCCTCTTCCTTAAGAACATGCATTAAGTTTTGTGATTTTAACTTTGTACTGAAGTCCTGATCAGAAGCACATCATCTTGTAGAACTGAAAGGGACTATTTTGGTAAACACAACCTTACACTGGTTACCACGAATCACAGAAACTCAAGTCTCAAAATCCCAGTCACAGGTGATCAAAAGAGCAAACCTGTGCAGAAGCCAGAGCTGCTGGCCTAAGACAAAAGTCTTTTCCTTCCAGCAGTATGAAAGTGTGGAAGACAAAAGAAGAAGGAAAAAGAAACCCCACCATTAACCCATGCCGACAAAAGCACTACATAGTTTGCCTCAGACAGGAAAAGCTATTCGGTTGTAACAATGAGTGCCTAGAGGGCCACCCCAGGAATGAGGCACCTGCTCTGAGTCTCAACAAGAATGTCCTACTCCTCCTTCTTCTGATTATAACTGTCCATATTCAAAGATGAGGCTGCAACAACAGGACAATCTGAGGTATAGTGGAAAGCAGCGTGTGGAAGTTTAGAGCAGCTCTCCCTCAAATTTAGAGCTCAACTAAAAAAAATAAGAAAATAATGACAGTTCTTCTGAAAGATGAATAACAGTTTCTTTTTGACTACCTAAATATCACATATTTTATCATGCAAGGGAAAATACCCAGCAAAAAGGGCATGTAGGTCACTGTTACGACTATCAAAGAGTAGACTGAGGTGACAGCCAGTCTGGACCTGGGAGGTGGCAACACTGTCCCTCTTTGCTTTTGCTTAAAGTTCCTTTAAATATTTCTTGTGGGCTTTTTTCTGCAGAATTATTTATTTTGAAGTAAAAAACATTACACATCCATTTGTTTATGGGTTTATGTTTGTTTGTTTTTTACAACCCATTAGGTTTATAAACTCTCTTTTATCTGTCTGTTTCATTTATTTGAACTACAATAGATCAGACAGGACTAGTTGCTTAGCAACTTTTCGGTGGCAGAATCTATTTTGGAGAATTTGCAACGCTTATACTAGAGGTCAGAAAAATTTATAATATCGTAAGCCAACCAGAAAATGTGCTTCAACAACAAAGATTTCTTACCAGGCTTCTATTTCAGTGAGATAGGACTGCAGACTTACACTAGAACATTCTTCTGGCATAGGGATAATGTATATTTAAAATGGAGAAAGTCATAGGAAGGCAGGAAAGTATGTATAGATTTGGGTGAAATAATATTATACCTTTCTTAAGTATATTCCATTTCTTCATGCACTGCAGCTATACTCTCTGCTCCTACCCAAGGTGGACCCCCGTATTTGCAGAAAGTATAAACTGAATTAAACCTCTCGATTTAGGTGAAAGTCTAATAAATATTATTTTTTTCCTACCTACTGATAACTACAAAGAAGGCTGAAAAATAATAGCACAATTAAAAGTATTCAGTGTATTCAGGGAATACAACATCTGTCACAAAATATTTTACACAGTGTTGAGGATCCTGTAGATTGCTTGAAAGCAAATTCCCTTCGATGGCAGAATAGATGGTGCCAATTTTGTGATCTTTCCCAACTTACAAAACAGTTTCAACTGTAAGTTTCAGAACAACAATTGCAATACTGTAATTTGGCATATATAAACCACAATCTCCTCTGGTCTTCCTTGAGAGACACTTTTAACTTTCACACCGTAAAAAAACATGCAGCAGGTCCCATTTGGAATCTTCAAACCTGTAGGTGAACAGCAGCCTCCTTGAGGTGTTTTGTTTTGCTTTGTACTTTTAATGCTTACATCAGTATTCTTAGGATCTCTACGATTAAGAATGAGTTAACACTTGTGTGGGTCTCATCAGTACACAAGATGTAAGTCTATAATGTGAACATGGCCAGCAGGTCGCAGGAGGTGATTCTCCTTCTCTGCTCTGGTAAGATCCCACCTGGTGTACTGCATGCAGCTCTGGAGCCCTCAGCACAGGAAAAGACATGTTCAAGCAGATCCAGGGAAGGGTCACAAAAATTATGAGAGAACTGGAACACCTCTTCTACAAGGACAGACTGATACACTGGGGTTTGTTCAACCTGGAGAGAAGGCTCTGGAGACACGTTCCAGCGGCCTTGCAGTTCTTAAAGAAGGCTTATAAGACGGAAAGGTGAGAGCAAAATTTTTAACATATAATCATAGAATCATTCAGGTTGGAAGAGACCCTGGATCATCAAGTCCAACCATCAGCCCTACTCTGCAAAGTTCTTCCCTACACCATATCCCCCAACACCACACCTAAATGACTCTTAAACACATTCAGGGGTGGTGACTCAACCACCTCCCTGGGCAGCCCATTCCAACCTGATCAATGTGATCAAGTTGAAGATGTCCCTGCTCATTGTGGGGCAGGGGGTGGAATAGATGACCTATAAAGTTCCCTTTTAACCCAAAATATTCTATGATAAGCCAAAGTCTTTTATGCAATGTCATTCAGTATATAAACCCGATCTTTTTGAAATGTGTTATTTCCCCCCTACTCTGTGTCCTTATGAAAATCATGTGTGGTCCTTCCATTTTAGAACTTCAGGTAAGAACTGAATACAAAAATAAATAAAAAAAAATAAAAATAAAAAATGCAAGCTTTGTTTTACAAGAGAATTTTCCCAAGTGAAAAGTACAAAGCCTGCCCTAAGACTTTTCAGTGACCTTTCCTCCTGAATATATCAGCAGTAGTCTGCATTCTGGATTCTTTTGGGGTTAATCTGTTTGCCAAGAGCCTTTGCCTTTTGCTCTGTGCTTTAAACCAAATACCACTCTTTGTTTTCTCACAGCATACATTTGCCCCTTCTTGCTTCAAGTGGTTGGGTAAATGAGTCCTGCAATGAACTCTCATCACTTTTTAATATTTGCAAGAAGCTGGTTTACCTGCACCTCTTGTTTGGCTACATGCACCCAGACTTATTATTTTGGGACAGGGAAGGATAGACATTAACTGAAAATCTGAAAACCACAGGAAACCAGATATTCTTAACACAAACTAAAAATATCTCTTTTTATCTATTTTTTTTTTGACAACTGAAAAAAACCCAACCATATTTAGGAGATTACTTTTCAATACTTCCTATTCCCTGTAAAATCACTCAGACTTTGGAAGATAATCAGCTCCCGGGCAACTTTATACTGTTCATTTTTCACTTCTTCCTCCTTTATGCAATCATTTCTCCTGAGTCAGACAGTTTAGTGCCTTTTTTTGGACTAACATTAATAACTACACAGGACCTCAAGTAAGGGAGAAGAGTATCGGTTCTCTTTCCTCATATTATTTCCAGTACTATCTGAGAAACTTGTTTTAAGGAAGGAGAGGGAACATCACTGCATTAATACAATGGTCAGATAAAGCTACCATGCGTCAGTTTTCTGCTAACAGGGTATTGAATAGCAATAGAGAAAAATGAGGTTTAGAGGTAATTAATTTCCAGGGATAGCACACTCTTTATAAATAATAGAATTTACCCTATATTTCTCAGGCAACATTTTAGATTGAAATTTGCATTATTCAAGGTTTTTTGAGGGCGAGGTAATAGTAATTTTTTAGTGAGAAAACTAGTAATTTCTTCAAAGTAATCACTCATAAGACTAAAATCCCCACTTTGGTGTTTCACCATTTTAAGTTTGGCTAGCTTTTTGATGGCTATTATAACAGAATAAAATAATAGGATGGTTGTGTGGTATTAGTGCATTGGGTAGATAGCAAATGCTTTAGTTAATGTTTCAGTGCAGTTTCACATCCTTAAAAATTAATGAAACGTTCATCTCTGCAAGTGGAGCTTCCCATGCAGAATGACAAAATTACAATTTTTTAAAAACAGAACAAGTTTTCATCTACTGCTTTCAAGTCAGCTAAAGGTGACTTTTACCTTTACTTCCATTACATAAAGGAATTTTAAATACACTGCAAAAGTCCTAATGATGGGCCAATGCCGCTGAGACCCCTGACAGCAGAACTGCACTTCACTTGCAGGCTTCATATGATGATGGCACACAAGCTAAATAGGCATTGAGGAACAAGCACGTCACAAAAATAGGATGGCAGTGCAGCCTTCCTGTTAGGCACAAAAACTTACACTGTTGCCTCAAAAGCAGTTCAGGTCATGCCAAGTCCACCTGAAGTGTCTCATGGAGAATTTGCTCTGCAAGGCTCTGATAATGGCAGGAGGTGAGCCAGCTGCCTTCCAGGAGCTGCATTAAACCCATGAGCATAAGTTGTACCTCAGCAGGAAAGCTGCACGACAAAAGGCATTTGAACCAGCTTGAAATGATCTACACTGGCCTGTAGAGAGAAGGGCAGTTTCAGAATGGTCAGTCACATATGTGATGTTCTCCAAAACAGACAGCTTCATAAACTGCAAGAGATGGAAATGGACAGTGTGAGAGCTTCTTGTGTGTAATGTCATGATTTTCCTCAATCTTTTCAGTTCCTGTCCAATGCAATAAGTGTAATTTGCCAACGATAAACATGCTCAGAAGGTGCCTTATGTAATTTCACTGGCAAACAGATGGGGTATTTAACAGCTATGTGGATGAACACTCCCTTTTTCTGTGTCTGAAATGCACTGAACTCAGAACAAACCTCACTTTCATGTCATGTGGTAATCACCCTTGCTCAAAATGTGTATGCAAATAGTTATTTCCTTTCATTGATTTGCCAGAAACATTCAAAATTACCCAGAAAAATAGTAAATAAAATAAATTGAAAACTTTGAGGCTGTCACTTTGTTTTACATATGCTTAAATCAAAATCCCAAGGACTCAAAGCCAGTAAAGAATCTTCTTATATCCAACAAGCTCAGTGTTTCCTGCACACATTGAGTGTGATCTGAATCAGCATAATCATGCTTCCAGAAGAATAGTGCCACCTTGGAGCTATGTGATCTTTTCACTTGCCAGAGTCAGATTTCTAAACACTGACAGAGATGGGAAAGCAGTAATCATGCACACCTATATTAAGAAAGTATCTTCTCTGAAAGCGTCATCTCTGAACTGAGAAAGTTCTCTCAGTTCAGACTACTGCATCATTACAATTGCCAAAAATCTGGGCACTTCAGAAATTTGTCCTCCAAAACCTTTTCCAAGCACTGCTTTTGTTACTTGGTACATGTTTTGGCAACATTTAGTCAATTCAGCTCAATTTAGCACATATTCTCCAACTTGTGTGTTTTCAGCACATGGTGATTTATCAAAGTGTATAGATGCATTATCATACATAAATAAGATTATTATGATTTTAGATTCATAGATGAAGGAGAAAAAGTCTTCAAAAGTGTCAGCAAGCTGTTATATAGGTGTAGGGCAAGAGATATTTTTTTCCGTTATTCACAGCCATTCCCTTTTCCAGAGTAACAAGAGCCTGTACTTTGTTTCTGCTCACTAGGGTGTTGTGAATCAGCATAGGTTCATGGCACCAAATGGCATTACATGTGCAGAGCCTGGGGAATCATTGAGTTCTCTCTGAACTGCACGGAGATTTTCAGTTCTAAAAAGTGATGACATTGACTGCACTCCTTAGTTACTAACATGTTGCATTCATGCAAGGCTTTAAACACAGGACAAGAATGAGTTTGAGGGACCTTTAGGACAACATTAAGTCAATAAAAGAAGGCTTTACATTGACTTTAATGGCATTTGTCACAAACGATAAAAAGGTGAAAAGAAGAAAACATTCCATAAACAAATGGCAGGAAATTGTTACTGCAGCAATGCTTTCATTTGGACAACTTGACTTCATCTTGGTCCTACTCAATGAATGCAGAGGGTCAAAGCATGTTGTTTGACACTCAGTACAAGCCCTCCTTCAGATTCGGCATACAATTATTGAGGAAATGCATTAAACCCAGAGATACAAGACAAAGGCACACAGATGGTCTGTCAGAAGCAAGGTCAAATTCCAGGGCTGCTCTGGACAGGGTCAGACTTTGTTTTGTGCTATCTGTGCAGCATACAACATGTGTCCACACCTGCATCGGTGAGGCTGCAAGATTCCTGTGTATGTCACAGAAAAAGGCATAGTCTCACTATTTTTGATCTTGTCTCAGGGCAAAAAGGACACCAGTTTTTAATCTCACTTGGTATTAATTAAATCTGTCCCATGGACACTTAGCTAAAATTGACTTATCACGGGAAACTCCAGATTTTTAGAGTAGTGGTAACATCTGATTAATTCCTGAGCATACTGAAGACCATGTTAACAGCATTTGCACTATTTTGTTTAACTTCTTCTAATGAACTGCAGCAACCAGTGACGAAAATAAGTGTTTCCCACAGTAAGATTCTGGTTTAAGAAGTTGTAAAAGTCCTAGACTGCTATAGACAGGATCTGACCTTGCCCTCATCATCCATCAGAGATGTTGGTGACAGCAGGTCCCCTTGTTCCTTGAGCAGAAACATAATTAACATTGTGAGACAGAAAAATAATCAAAAGATGTAATTTTTAAGATAAGGGAGTTGTAAAGAAGAGGTGGATTAAAGAAATTACCAAGATTGGCACTGCAAAGGAAAACAGAGCTCCATGGAAAGGAGTCCTAAATCCTGCCTCCTTGGACAATTCAGACTGTTATCAACAAAATTTTGTAAACCATGGAGTGTTTGGGTGTGTGGCCTCTAATTGAGAGCACAGACCTGTACTAAAACCATGGGATTAAACCAGAAACTGAAATGGGATGATGGTTCAGCCTTCTATGCCTTTTAATTAAGCATATATTTCCTTTCAAGTTCTGCTATGTTTTTTATGTCTGCAAGGTTTTTGCAGCTATTCCCAATATATCTTCTTTTCCATAAGTCTGCAGTTTGCACTCAGACAAAATTTCCCATTTCATGACTTTGAAGGACGTATAATATTTGACCTAGTGTCAACAATGAAAATAAACTTCCAAGTTTTCAGAGACAGTCTTTCTATGTTTTTCCAAAAGCATTACTGAGGTGTAAACCAGCTTGAAGTCATCACATTGTCACTAGAAAACTATCTTTGTGGTGTTCTGAGGAGATGGAAGTGGTACACTAATTATCAGCCATCTGTGATGGGAGCTAGGGACTCACAATCTCTCTTCCCTTCTTGCTTTCAAACATTGGCAGATTCAGATCAGAATCCCTGGAGCATCAGCCAAGGGATAAAAGCACATGCAGAAGGTCCCTGCTGTGAGTTGATATGTGTTGCACAAGTGAACATCAGAAAAGAAAGGATTGGCTAATCATCAGTTTTCTTTTGAATATAAAGGACAGCAAAAGAGCAAAGGCCATTCCAGCAGATTATATGGTACTTACACTGAGCAAAAAGAATAATCCAGCCACAGGTCACATACCCAACTCTCACACAGCTCAGCACTGAAACACATTTCACATCTGCAGGAGCCAAGGAGGCATGCACAGGACTGCCAACACACCTCCAGCCACTGGCCACACTGGGCTACCATCAAGCAGTGCACACAGATGTTTTCCTAATATCCATGCTCTGTAGTGGGCAGAGATGGGCCTTGTCACCAAAGCAGAGGTTGGTAGGTAGACAGAGGTTCCTTGTAGGTAGACAGATATCAGGAGAAACCCAGAAGAACACAGGTCAGATGAAATTTTCTAGCAGCAGAGCATCCCTTGGCCAGACGCTACTCTACCCAGGACCTTTTACTCTCTGTGGATTTAAATAAAATAAAAAATGTCCTGGACTCATAAGTCACCTGAAGAAAAAAGTGTCATCTGGAAAATGCCAGACTCTTAGGCTATAGGGGTTATATAATGTTATTTAAGTACCTGTAATCTTTAGAAGACTTATTACATCTGAACTCTCTTCCGATCATGTCCCTTTACCCTTAGGAATTACTTGAGCTGACTTTTTTGAGATTATTGCTGATGCAGCTCAACAGAATTTGTATTTAGTGCAAAACTGACTGTGATACATTCAGTTACTTTCTCTCTTTTCCAGATTAAACAAATTGAAAAGAATTGTGTCTACAAGATAATTTAGAAATTATACTCATTGCTTCAATAAAATATTTCCAAACAAAAATTTCATTAAATATTAGACTCCTCAAAAGTTTTACACACTTACATTTTCCTAGATAATAAAAGGTGCCAATGATAGGGAAATTTAGGGAATGGGGAAGAAGAATGATGACAGAAGAAATGGGAGAAAGATAACAGATAATATTAATTTTCTGGATTTTTTTTCTCCAGCAAAAAGAAACCTGAAGAAAGTCTTCAGAGTAGCAGTAAAAGTTTTTGGAGTTGTTTTTTTTCCCAGAAATAAATTTGTGTTTACAGGTTTGGGGAAGTCAGCTTAGTTTCAACTTCATTTGGAAAAGCCTTTCCAATGTATTTTTATCAGATGGCGTAAGGGAAATTGGGACACCCTTGCCATCTATTCCTTTGTCAGCACGAGCTATCACAGGACAAATTCCCATGCTGTGTGATGGCTATTCCAGACACACACAAACTCACACTGCTTTCTGCTTCATCTGCTTCTACTCTGACCCTGAATTCTACTGGAATCAATGAGAATTTTACCTGGAAAAATGGTAAGATTAGGCATTTTTACTTAGCAGGTGGATCATCAGGCTCCAGGGCACCATATTTCAGCATTGTGTTGCTGAACAAAAGCAAGGAATTTTGGTATGTGGAAACTGGAAAAAACAGTAAAGCTCTGTGCATTGCTGGAACTTGAAAAATAGTCTCTCTGGGAGTTGTGAGGGATTAAAAGAGATATAGATCTTCCGTAACGTTTTTTCTAAGCTAATTCACTCCTCAGTGGTATAAATTGTCTTGGGATGTGCAATTGCTATCTCTTAAATAGATCTTGCTGTGGATGTAATAGGAAACTTTAACTTGCTTCTGAAAACATAATTATGGGTGAGAATGCAGTGAGCAGCCTGATACTACAAACTAATATCACCATTCCCTGTCCCTACTCTAGTGCTATAAATCAGGGTTAATGACATGAAAATCAGTAAAAATCCGGTGGCATAAAACAAGTTAGAAGAGTATCAGGATCACTGCAGTTTGAGAGTACTGACGTTACTGAGTGCTTAACTTTGACACAGTATTTAGTTTTTGAGCTCATTTTCCTCTTGGCATTCTTTGTTTCAGAATGAAATTGCTTCTCATAAGAAAAGGAATCCATAGAAATTTGCAAGCTGTTCCACTTCACACTTGTCTTCAGCACGCCATCCTACATAGTCCTACACAGTGTTTTAGAGAGCCAAGTTTTCAATTTGCTATATCGAGGTGGCTTATGTTGAGCCCATGCCCTGCTGTAAAACTCCGGGTTTGTGGCAGACTGTTCCAGCCCTCATTATAAGACAAGTCATTGTTGGGGAAAAAAAAAATTTGAATTTCAAGAAAATTAAAAGCAAACATGTCAACACATATCAAAAGAAACCACCCAACTTCACTGAACTTGTTCTTTGTGTAACAACCACAAAAAATTCTCCCTAACTTTTTAATTAAGCTTTTGCTTCGCTGCAACCCAAGCACTGGCTCAGAATTATTTACATTCTTGACTTTCTTTTGTTTCTGTTTCTTTTAAGTGCTTCTCTTCCATCCCCTTACTGAGTTTTCATCATCCATACCATTTTACAGAGGATAATTCCATCCAGTCCAACAAAGGGGAGGCCAAGATCTAGTAACATGGATAACGATTTTATCAGCCCACCTTAGGGAAGCTTGAATGAAAATATAAAAGTTTGTATGGCAACATGGCAGAGATAACTTCCAAACCTACCAGGGCCTACCATATAGCTTTAGGGAGGTCACTTCACCTCTCTGTTATGTCTCAGCATTCTGCCTGTAAAATATAAAGGAAGACATGTTCCTATTCCCAAAAGATCCTGATTTTTAGAGTGATTTCTGAAACTTGTGCCATTTATAAGATATTCAAAGATGGAAACCAGTGAAAAGGGGTTTTCAGAAATTACTAGGTGCTTTGCCTGATGGAAAAGGATGTTATATAGTACAACTCAAAAAAGAGCTGGTTGGCTGAGACACTATTCATCCAGGTCTTTGCCACTGAAGTCAGTATCAGTTCTGTCATAGTTTCTTGCTATCATTTCTTGAGATGATGCTTGTAATAAGGACAGAAACAGACACTTGAATCTGTAGAGCTTTCCATAGGGTGTCTGAAAGGATGTCGGAGAAATATTTGATTTACTCAGACCGGTTTATGGTTAGGTTTACCCTCCTATATCACATCTGAGAAAATGCAGATAGATATGAATATTTAACCAGGAAACTATAATTTCATTTAATGAATATGGATTCAAAAATGCTCAAAAGGGCAATATTTTATCATGTGGAGCAAAAGCTGTAGCAGGTTTTTTGGACACAATTTCTCCTTAAGTATTTGAAAGGGTCCTGCCTTTTTAACTTCTGAAACACAGGGTTTTAAACACAGAAATTCAGAAACCTACTAAGAATTCTATCTGCCAACCTCTTTTCTACATGGCACACATTTCACTGCCAGTCTTCCCAAAGAGAGGTCAATGTAAAGCTGTCATTGGCTGTGATGGATGCAACACTGTCGTTTTCCAGTTGCCAGCCTGAATCCATGCAGTTTCACAACCTACATACCTTACAAGGGCAAATTTTACTAGGCAGTGAAACACAGCAGAGGTAGACCTGAGCCAGCCTGAAGACTGCAAAAGAGGCACACACAGACAAGGCTGGACTCTGCTGCTTCCAGGGGCAGCAAGGGCACAACCACCCTAGACACAAAGTATGGCAGAAATGTACCAATATTCCAAAATATCAGTATATAGAGTCATATAATCATAGAATCATAGAATGGCTTGGGTTGGAAGGGATATAACGATATACCAGATGTGGTTCCCTGAGGAGGAGAGAAACCTCACTCCTATGAGATGCCCTACAGTCTCCTCCCTGAAAGCTGAACTTGTCAGAACTACCCAGAGCCTTTTTCCACCAGGAGGTACAACTATGGTTGACTTACCAAGCAGAAAAGCTATAAAAAAATCTAATGGGGGAGCTGGAGAAAAGGAGAGGTGACAGCATTGTTAGCACGGCTTAATTGCAGGGATTTTTGCCCTCCAGCCCTCACATGCCTTTCCACATCACTGTCACTCTGCTGTAGGGATTCTCTTGAGCACAGGAGCAGAGCTTAAAATGCATTTTTCATTTATATATATATATATATATATGGGGGGGCTGGGTGTGTGTTAAATACAGACATGTGTCTGTGTGTATGTTTGACCATGTGTAAAATTATTATCGTTATTATTATTAAAAAATGCAACCGCATCCCTCAGTCTGAGGTTCAGCATATCTAATTTCTCTTCAGAACAAACACACAGCGGCACAGAGCAATGAACATCCCTGCTGTTAGCTGTTTTTGAAAAGAGCCCCGCTTTGCTTTTCAGACAGCTCTTCCTCACAGCAGTATTGCCCTGTAATTTCCAGCCATAAAACTAATACCAAGAGGAAGCTAGAGTAAATACAGCTGCTGCACTTTACCCCCCACCCCCAGCCATTCCCCCTCTGCCTTTCTGGAGTGAGTCCCTTTAGGGACTCATCCATGTGTTCTTCCTCTTCTTCCACCCTGCCTGGCACAGCTGCAGGATTATTTCCTTCAGGCAGGGATGAGGAGCATTCAGAAGACCTGGTTCATTGCTGGTTTCCACCTTGTGTCAATTACGTGGGTTTGTATGTTTTAAAGAGCCTGGTAATTTCCCAAATAAATGATGCAGTTGCAGTTAAGACCTTTGGAGGGTCAATAAGAAAGATTACAATTGAGGGGGTCGGAGGGAAAAATACGTCAGGCTGGTTGCAGGGGCTAGATAAGCACTTCTGGCAGGAAGGCAAACCAAAAAGCAGAAGGTGATCAGACTGGTGTATTGCTGCCCAGATGCATCCTCCCATGACAGAGGAGGAATGTGCAGCATTGCAGCTCTGCAGAGCATGGGTCTGCTTCGTCACTCTAGCTCACACCACAAACACAGCAGCAACAGAGAGGAAGAGGGTTATTTACCTGTGTGTATCTCTGCCAACAGCCATGGAGCAGGACAAGGAAAAAGAGAAAATAAGAGAGATGACGGCTTTATGCACAGTGACAGAGAGTGAGCCACTAAATCAGAAAGGAGGGAGCAGCTTCCCCACTTGCCCCAAGCAGGTAGGAAAGAGTGGTGGTGGATGCACCAAAAGAGGATGCACGAGCTTTGTCCGTTTAACACAGCATCAGCTGGAAGCTTGCGGCCTTTACCACTGGTGTCCCTGCAGCAAGCGCATGCAGGTGGTTCTGACTTCATGGGACTTGCGAGCTGCTGAAACAAGATCTGTTTTGGAAGGGGCAAGGCCTGTCCTACAAGACTAACTCATGGGAACACCACCAGAGCTTTTTGTACAACCACCGTATACCATAGGCACCTTTATGAGCTCTCACAATGGTCAGAGCAATTCAAAGCATGAGGGCAATACTTTGTGGCTTGCTCAAGAGAAACTTGAAAATTTAGTGAAACAAAAAAGCAAGATTGCCACAGGTCTTATTGCCTACTGAGTGTGAGTCAACATCACTGCAGACTTTTATTTGGAGCGGGGCTTTTGTATTTTTTACTTCTGCATTTGTTACAAACCACAGACACTGATGCCAGGTGATGACCCAGCTACCACCAGTACCCGATTTCTGTGTTATCCATGAACCCAAAAGTCTTGCTTAAAGGTACTGGTACCCCATGCAAGAATAATGCAGGCTCAACAAATAGGGAAGCAAATGAACTGCACAGGTAGATATATACTGTGAGAAAGTGAAACTATGTAGAAAACAAGCCAAAGGATAGTTAAATTGCAAGCAAAGACTACCTGTTATAAATGGGTCACAGTGATTTTGTCCAGTCCTAAAAAAAAAAAAAAAAAAAAAAAAAAAAAGAGA
>VXBJ01001459.1:33332-47089 GCA_013400055.1 Nycticryphes semicollaris | reverse complement strand
TGAGAACAGGAAAAAAACATTCTGTATCAAAGCCTGTAGATTTCCCAGAAAGGCTGTAATTAAGTTGGAGTTCATAGAACCATATGAATATAAGAATTATCAAAATATCTCTCACTAGCATCCTAAATCCTGTCAGAATTAAAGAATGCTTCTTCAGAGGAAAAGAAACATTACAATACAATAAAAAATGTGATTATAGGTACTATTATGAGGAACAGGCTAGTTTCTCATGTAACTGATGATCAACAGACTTTTGTAAAACAAGAACAATAAAACAAATAAATGTAAACAGGTAAAAGCAAACAATTATAAAAAAGCTTTTTAGAAAGAAGTAGTAGAAAAGGCTGTAAAAAAAAAAAAATTGTCTTTGGCCTTAAGCCAAGTTTGTTCCTCATAATTGATGATGTTGGAGTTGCGCATGGCTGTCTGCCTCAGCCCTGAGTCTGCTTTTCCATTCTTGATCACAGGGGAGGTGGTATCACTCCAATGCTGGCTACAGACTGAAGCTGTACAAGTCCTTCCTACACTAGTTGTGAAGCAATTTTCCTAATTTTTGTTTTGTCCTGGGATCTCTCTTTGATTTCCACTCATGACATTTTTCTGGGTTTTTTTTTTGGAGGGCAATGAGAAGGGTCTAAACTAGAACTGTACTCCAAGCAGCAGGGCCCTATTCAGAAATACGTAGTGCAGAACATTGCTGCTGTGGTGTTCCCTAGCCTCAGTTTAAAGCTGTTCAGCATCTTATTAATTTCTGACTGATGCTACAAATTGAGCAGACATCTTCATTGAGCTTCCACAATGCAACCCATCGCTTATTTTGTCCCTTGGAGGTGACAACTAATTCAGAAGCCATCGATGTATATAAGGAGATTAATTTGTTCCATCCGATTTGTATTCCCTTGCAGCTACCAACAATGAATGTAATTTACCATCATGTTGCCCAACTGTCTCAAGCTACCTGACGCAGTATTTTCATCAGCAGTTTGGCCACTTTGTTATTCAAACAGCTTCATTCAGTAATAACATAAACCACTGTGAATTTAGGAAGAGAGTTCCCCTCCAGGTACATTAATACAAAGCTCCTGGTAGCACCCAGTACACGAAATGGGGCATAGGAGATAAATTAATATGTAGGTTGCATGTGGTATTCTTACATATTTATGCACATGAAATTGACTGTAACTGCCTTCTTCCCTATCATCCTAGCAACACATTCCTAAGGTGCAACAATACTGTTATCTTTTTCTTACTGTCAGGTGAGCAGACAGATTAAGGACTCCAATGCCTAAACATGCTTCTGCTATTCTGGGTTATTGACAAATCATGTGTTTGCCCTTAGCATGTGGAAACCAGAAGGCCTTTTAGGTTCAGCCAGCCCTTAGTGGAGAAAAGTCAATACCATTCCAACTGATTCACATTTATGGCCAGGAAACTGTTCTGAATAGGCAAATGTCCCATAACTTGGTGATAAGATGTATGACCTTCCCAGAGCTGAACAAGGGGTCAGCAATGGAGCTCATAGAATGATTCAGACCTAGAATAATTCTTCAAGTATCCTTCTGCTCAGAAAAGGAGTAATCAGGCCCACTACCCTATACAGTGAATGATATGAAGTACTCCTGATGCCTTTTGCAATCCTTGTCTTGTGTGTATACTCTGCCTTCCAGAATGTTTACCCATAAAGGAACTTCCAAGAAGGTTTATCCTTAAGGATCTGAACTGCACAAAGTCACCACTCAGGACCACACTTGTACCACAGTCACCATTACAATGGCTGCACTTTCCAAAGACATGAATAGCATGATATATTGGACAGTTAAAACTAGACATTTTTTTTTTTTTTCCAGAAAGTCAGTGAACTCAATAAACTTAATAACCCTCTTAATTCCAACTTCCTTCTGCTTCTGTTGGGTTTTTTTAAGCTTTTAACACACTGCAGTCCAAGTCATTGTGTGAGGAAACAGAGTGAATGAGGCAGCAAATGTCACTTGTGACTGGCTCTACCAAGCTTCTCCCAGAGGATTTCAGAGACGCTTGCCAGATGAATCTGTAATCCCACCAGGAACAGTAGTGTGAGTGAGAGAAAGGACAAGGGGCAAGCGGGATGCTATTGTGGTGAGGTTTGTATACTGATGTGGGCAGGACAAGAAAAAAGAAATCAGGAGTTGTGTTTCCAAACCACTCTACACCAACAGCAACCCAACACCCAACACTTAAAAACAGAATTTCATCTTCATGAAGGCTGTCAATCAATTCATGGGCTGAGGATATATGTCCAAATGCCTGTCGCCACATTTGATAGCTACAAGGTCATGCTTTCTTTACTACAGGTCTTGCAACTGTGTCTCAGTCCTGACTTAAAAGTGTTACCTCTAGGTTTTTCAAGGTCACCTGCTCTGTAGCAGTAAGTCTATCTGCAATGTCTGCTTCAAGGAGTAGCCCTCTGCAGCTAGGCACATCAGTCAAGGGGGCACCAACCACTTTTATTTAAAATTACGTGAGCTGACAGAAGAGCTGTCTAGCACCTCTCCATGTTTTTTTTTCTGGATAGAGGAGAAGGGCACAGTTGCACACTACTTTTTGGTGACCAGCAGAGCAGAGACACGGAAAGAGCTTTGTGTCTTTTCTGCTTTTGAGTAATGATTCCAAGACAAGAGAATGTCATGCTGAGAATTCATCAAACTATTCAAAGAGACAAGGAGCACAAGAATGACTGGGTGCAAAACATAATTTTTAAATTTGCAGGGGCTGAAAGAAGACCTGCTACAGACTCACCCTTGCATAAAAAGGGCCTATTTGAATTTACAGTAAAGTTCATCATAAAGTATATAAAAAGTCTGTCTGCATTCAAAGTATTTCTGTCCTAATATGCATGAAAAAAAAAAATAGAAAAACTTCTCCAAGTGCAGTACTCTTTGTGTGAAACTCAGCACTAGACGTACAGATGACATACAAAAAGCAACAGATAAGGAAGATTTCATGCTCTGTGGGATCTCTGGCTTTTATAGTTAGTACTGGCTTTGATTTACCCAGAAAAACTGTACATCAATTCTCTCAGGCCATCAGCAAGTTATCTAGTAATAGGGAAGAGACAGAAAAAACAACTTCTAAAATTTTAAAAGGAACAAAGTCACTGTAGGAAGGAGGTCAGAATGGTGAGGAACAGAGTGAGACACATCCAGATATATTGCTGTTGCACACCACCACACCTTCAGGAATTAGCACAGCTACGTTTCCTAAACAACTTCCTACTCATAAAAATGCAAACAAAAATCATACAAAGGTAAGTCACTAGAGCCAAATAAAATTCACCTGAGAGAATAAGAACAGACTGAAATAGAAACCTGCAGGGTGATCATCCTGAAGAACTCTATTAATTCTAAAAGAGGGCTCTAGAGTTTTCTCGCATTAACATTCAAAAATCATTAGTTTGAGGCTTCTAACTCTGTAAAATAATGACTACCTTCAAGCAAGACAGAGAAGGCACTGCAGTGATGGACAGCAGATACCCCTAAAGTATACATTTTGACGTCTTTTTAAGGAGCAGAGAATCAACGCTGGAGACAGTGAAAAGATATCTTCTGCCAGGACTTCAGAAAGTCACACCATTAATGGCTTTTGCTTGCTTTAGTAATCTGAAGTGCATTAAATGAGTTGAAAGCATCAGGGCACTGTATGGGGCAGAACAATTTCATTGAGGTAGGAATCTAGTAAGTATAACCATGGTCTTACCAGGCTGCTTGGGCTGCAGCCGCGAGAGACAGATGCTCCATGAACTCCCTGTGCAACACAAGACTGAGACACACTCCTCTTCCAGCAGGCAGGGAGATCTAACAAAGAACCTTTTCTTGTCTCCACTGCACCAGGGACACTGCTGCCCTTCAATCTGCACAGTTTCTATTTCAAAAATTTATAAGTTAATGCACTGTACTTGCACTTGCAGTGCCAATCATCAAAGAAAGAGAATTAAGCCTGATGTCTCTGTAAAGGCTATGAAGACAAAATGTGTCTCTTAAGAGGTGTTAAAGATATATAAGGTAAATAACAAACCTTTCATATTTAGTAAAGAATTATCTACCTCCTGGTTCAGTAGAAGAAAACTGCACCACTAACAGGGGTATGTTTATGCTTATTTTTGCTTGTTCTTAGTCTTAAAACAGTGTCTTTGCTTGTTCTTAGACTCTCTGCCAAATTACTGTGTCCAATACTTCCATTCTCATTAGGTGAAATATACTGACATAGAGACAGAAGCTGATAAGAAGATATGGGTATTGCTTAGGTGACATTTAGGTAAAGCCTTCATCCAAATAACTTTTTTTTTTTACTGCATTTGTGAAACCAAAGCAACACAATCAAAAATGAGTTTGCTCTGCATTGAGGTGAATATACATTTTCTAGATGATTTTTCTCCCCAGCATATCTAAAATATAACAACCATTCATTATGCTTTTGATATTGGTAAGGCTTTGAAGAGTTAAATACACAGTTCTGTCCTCTTACTCAACAGAACACGGCTCCTTTTCTCATGTGCAAGATAGGTCCCAGCCTGACCAATGCAACCGTATCGGTTGCAGCATAATTTTCTCACTCCTGTTTAAGTACTAGACAGTAATGGTATAAACCCCTTCACACACCCATGTCCTGAAATGTTTTATGTGGTATAAAGGAAGGAGGAACAGTATCATTACTGAGGAAATGACATAATTCATTGTCCATAAATCATTTCAAAACCAATTGCGGCAGTTGTGAACCTGTCTTAATTTAGTGGATTAATCTTAATCTTGTAATACAAATGCCATCCTACAGCCTGTACACAAGATATCAGCACTTACGTGACCTGAACACTACATTTAGCATTGTAAACTACAATATATAATTAACTGCCTATATGCACATGCAGTAGACCGATGTCTGCTAAATTACATACTGTGGTTTGCCCTTTAGTGCTTTAAGTACAAATATAATAAGTAAAAATGATCAACACCCCATTTTGGAATGAAATTGATTTTCAAGGTATGCCATTTTCATGCATAAAGTTGTATTCACGTATTACACTGAAATGTCTCACCTCAACAGCTACACAGCATGAGATTGATTTATTTTGTAGCTGGAAAGGACAAACTTGGAATCAACAAATAAGACTGTCCCTCCAGCAAGACTCCATGTCAGCAGTTGCCAATCTTGTCAGCACAAAAGATTTCTTCTCATATCCACCCACCTACAGAAATGCACTCCCAGGGATGGGATGGGGCAGGTGAGAACCACAGATAAAAGAAGGGAGGTGTGTTTTTAAACAGATGAGGCAAAAAACACTGTCCTAGCTTTTTATGTAGCACAAGCTGCTATCAGACTAATATGATTTCCCAAAGAGGTTTCCAGCCACCCTTGGAAGAATTAATAGTCACAGCAAAAGTGCTGCTCCTGGCACAGCTGGTCCAAGTAAGGAAGTTTCTTCTCCACTGCTTGTCCTTCCTATACATTGCAGGCTATTGCCCACTCAGAGCTTAAGGTTAACATCACACATGGTCATTCCCTACTTCAATTCAATCTGGCTTGAGCATTAGCAAAATTACTTAGACACAGATCATTTTAGTTCCAGACCACTTTCAGCAGCCTGGCCATGAATTATACTGGAACCACAAACTACTGTTACAGCTAAGGAGAGAAGCTTGCTCACTCTTGGACCCCACAGCGTACTGCAGGTTGGTTTGCACCCACCTTCAAGGACTCTGACTTTTGTGAAAACTGTTTCCAGTGCTTAAGATAGAGATCCTGCCATGTCACATAAGAATCTTTGGATGTAAAATGTAAGAGATTCAGAGTCATAATCCAAAACATCTCTTGCTGACAGTATGCTCAAAAAAGGCAGAGGAGCAAATAAACTCCGGTGGTTTTTGCCCTTCAAAGACAAGAGGCTAAGCATTTTAAGGCTTTTCTCACCCTATTGCTTCTCCTTTCTGCCTCCTATCCACCACAGGAGCCGAGTCTAAGCAGGCATAAATTCAGTAACTTGTAAAAAACACTCCGCAATCTCAAGGGTGTCCTTACAAGTGGGCTAAACTGCTGGTATCTACAGTGCAATGAGTTTACTGCAGACTAACGATGTAGTGTACTTTTTTAAGTGCTTGTTGGGGTTTTTTGGGTTGAGATATATTTTTCTCCTTTCCACTTCCCCACCAGCATATCATCATGAATTGAAAGCAGCTTCATGGGAAGATGCAAAAGGAAGACATGATGATTGTCCTTGATAGAGTACTACCTGCCAGGATTAATACAGGAAGACATCAGATTTGCACACAGATTTTGGGTGCTTGACCTTCACAAACCAGTCTTACGTATCACTAGTGTCCTCTGGACACTGCCAAGGAAATGCAGAAGAGCTAATGCTAGCACCAACTGCAGGTACATCCCAGCTAATCTGGTAGCTAATCCAATGTACATCACACAACTGTTTCTACCTTTCATTAGCACTTCTGTCCATCTTCTCAGTGACCATTGGTATGCCAGAATATAGTAGTGATCCATCTATTTGCATTCTAGATATACTCACACATCCTGCTGGGGCTGCAAGGGCTTGATGTTATTACTTATGGGCCAAAGAAATTCAGTCCTGTTTTCCCACCCTTTACAGACCCAGAATGAATGACAAAATTTTGCCTGTGGTGTTCTGGGCCATAATGATAAAATTTCATAAAGTGTAGCAGTTTCTTAAGATCTAGAGATAGATTTTTTTGATATTGCTTTTGAAATAAAGTTCTTGTTGGTACCTCAGAAGACTTTCCTGTATCTATCAATGACATCAGAAAAGAAGTATTAACCTTCTGTGCAGTAGCAATTCTCAATTGAATTAACCACTAGGTGGGAAAATCATTGTGCAGGGGAGTAGGGAAATTTCCACAGATGTCAGGGTAGTTCCCACTGAAATATTCCACAGTTGTTCTCTGAAGTTAATGTAGTCAGCAGTTTGAGATTAATACACAATTAATGACACTATGAACATGACACAGAATGAAAGAGATTTCTATGTTTTCCATCCCATAAAGTTGCTATTTGAAAGGTACCATTAAATACAAAAATGTAACTAGCAGTCTTTGTCCATGACAGGATTTTTTTTTTTTGTAATCTGTTTTGCAATCCTTTGCTAAGGGTTTTCCTAGGGACTCCATACAATGTGGATTTTAGTCCATATTTTAGTATTAGCAAGGGTGAGATCTTACTGTTTTATACCCTGAGGTTCCCATGAAAAATTTCCAATAAATTGTAAGACGGCCACTTCTTTATGACTGGCCCTACTTTACCATCATTTCATAAAACAGATCAGAGACAATCCCTCCTGATGCTAACTCTTAATACTGCTCCCTTGTTCCCAGTTGTTTTAATCCCAATTTGCTTTTATGAAAACAGAAGCCAGACCACTCCCTGCAGAGTAAGAGGAAGTCTCCTCTGGTGCTTTTGCAAACAGCTCAGTGACATTTCAGCCCAGGTGATGAGAGGAATTAAGAGAATTTACCAGTATTTGATTCACAGCGTGGAGGCCATTTCTCACTGTGCTTAAGTCAGGCCTCCTTCATCTGTTGAAACCTCACAGGCTGCGCATGAGTTTAACCACCATATGTCTCGTGTTTTGGGTCTGTCTCTGTGCACTTTTCCTAGACACTATCCCTATCTGAAAAAACCTGTCATACTCCTTTCCCATCACTGCCAGGAAACTGCCCTCTAAACACATCACACCTAAATGAAAAGCTCTCACTACCCCCACTGCTGCACAAGCATGAAAGGCTTTGGTTTATTCTCGGTGGTCATCTCCAGCTCTCCCAGCTTTCTTCCCTGTGTTCCCAAACTATTTCTGATCTAAGAACCATAAAGACAGGACTAACAGAGCCATCAAACAAGTTGGGTGGAAAGAGACCTCCGAGGGCATCCAGTTTAGCCCTTTCAAAGAATTTTCAACTTTGGAGACAGATACAGGGTAGAAGAAAACAAGAGAGAGATGGGAAAAGCTGCAAAGAAAAAAGTGTAAGGAGAGACATACACAACAAACACAAAGAAAAAGCTCATTTGGATTCCTATTCCTGTACAGATCTCTCAGGTAAAAAAAAAAAAAAAAAAGTTCAAACAGAAGAGTAAGAAAAATCTCAAATATCACCACTCTTTTTATTAGTTCATATTTTCTGGCAGCGAACTTTAACCTCTGGCCAGACAGCCAGTCAGGCAGAACCCTTCCAGTTCCCACAGCAGATGCTCTCCTTCTCAAACGCACACTTAAGATTCACAGTATCGCTTCTACTAAACATCAATAGCTTCTAGAAACCACTGTTGACTTTCCCCACTGCCCCACTGCTGTTTTTTCCCTCTGGCAAGGTGTAACTTCATGGCTGCCTCTTGTGTACCCTTTAATGCATTGTTTTAAAAAGACAGCTGTGAAGCTCAGGATTTCTGTTTGTATGCTAGATTCATTATGTGAAGCAGAAAAGAGCACCACATGCTCTTATTCACAGAGAAGAATGGGAAAGCTAAGGTGAATAGAACATCTAAATCAGAGAGACACAGATATGCAGGTTCAGCTTTGCAACGCTGACTGTCATCCATGTAGAGGGACAACATACGGCCTCTCCAGAATTTGAATCATTCTGCTGTGAACCTACTACTAGCTTAGTGAGTTGAGAAATTTATTAAACCTGGTATTCTGTGGGTTTCTATATTACCATTGGGCCTTTAGGTGCAATTCATTTTCTTTTTCTTAAGGAATTTATTTTCTTTGGCACCAGTGCGTGTCTGTCAAGTCAAAGTTCTAAAGTTATTGGGGAAAGGATGGACAAACAGCTCATTAAACCCATTTGGATAAAACAAAATACAAACAACTTTGAACATATTTTATAATGCTCAGTAAGCGTTGAACTAAAACAAGTGCCAGAGTGCAAACTAATGCAATGCTATGACTATTAAAAATTAAGGACTTCTCATGCATTGTCAATGCAATGATTTTCTTGGATTAATACTAAGGAGGATGCTTTCACCCATAACCAGTCAGAAATTCTGTATGACAAGTGACTCTTTCTAGTTCACCATTAAATTGTTAGGCCTAGATAGGATCAATAACTTTCATATGCATTTTTTGATAAAACTTTTTATTAATAATCTTAATTATGATTACTGATGATATTTCTGTGGAGAACACCATATCTCTCTCTTACCCTGGTGTTCAGTTTCCAAAGTCCAAGCAGAGATTGCAAATGGAGATCTTTTTTTTGATGTGAAAGATTTTTTACAAGTGAAGCCAGGTGGTTGTATTCTGTACACAGGAACATATAGTAGTTTGTAAGACAAAGAGATTGGTTTCCTTTACCCAAGATTACTAAGAAGTATTTAACTTAAAGAAAATGTGATCTGCTATAACCCAAGCCTCTTTGGAGTATCTCTTCAACTTAATTCTATTAGTTTTACTTCAAAAAAGACCTTCTAAATACAAACAAAGAATGAAAGGGAAGTTTCCAGGTTTGGCTTTCCAAAGCTATTTTCCTTTAAGAGGCTAATTTCTAAATTCTTTGGTAAGAAATGTTAGAAACTGTGAGATAGCAGGGATGCCAGACAAATTCTGGAGATTAAGTTATTTTCCTTTCCCTTCTAACATGAATAAATATTCGCCATACAGTATACTCCTTTTAGTGTTTTACATTCCCAGTTGTTAATAACAAGATACCAATTAAAATACAAAGTCAATGGGAGACACAAATCACCCTGTGACTATACTGTGAGGGTGTGCAGGATCACCCAGGTTAATTTAGCTTGGCAGCTTTGATAGAGCTAAGTGTTGGGCAAGATCAGATGACACATAAGATAATTAAAAAACATTAGAAGGAAGGCTTTGCATTTTTGCATTTTGCAAGGAGCTTTAATGACTCCCAGGGCATTAGAACATAACATGTATCTTGTTGAGAGAATACAAACCTGGTGTTACAACAAAATAATAGTTTGATTAGATGACAGGGATGGGTGAAGAGGGAGAAGAGGGATTAATATTCATTTTGCATTGCCTGAATAGCCTAAGGGAAAGTATAATTTAATTAGGTCTATGTATATTTTTAAGGCACATCGTGTTCATAGCTAAAGAATAAAATGTTTGTGTTCTCAGGCAGTTCAGCAAGAAGAGTGCTGACCTTCAGAGTGCTTTCATCAAAATAAATAAATAAAAAGGACCATGTAACTGATTTCCTAAAGGCAGTCGAGATCAGTCTGAATGAATTTTATGGTGTATAGCTGATGCAAATCCAAAATAATGAGAAGATAATATCCTGGAGTTAAAAAACATATAGACAATAGGCACAGGAAAATTGATTACACCAGCTCAAATTAATTGTGGTAATACTGAGAAGTGGTCTTTCTACTAGAAATTTTCACAAAGTGCCTCTGAATTTGTTTATATGCATTTGTATGTATGTATTCAAATTGGCGCCAAGGCCCTATTATAGGAGTTACTGATGCCCATGCTATTTTCTTCTCATCCTGGTAGAAACCCTTCATGGACTTAGCAGGAGAATATAGATGATCATAAGGCAGAGTCCTAACAAGATCACAGCCTTGCAGAAAAGCAACCACAAAGAAAGTTGTGAAGGCTCAGGATTAAAAATCCATGGACACTGTGGATACCTGCTGTGCAATTGCAGCTGTGCAAACCAAAGCTGCATTTGCCTTCAGAGGCCTTCCCAGTGGCTAACACACATGCCTCCCTGGCCTTTCCTGGTAAGCCATAGAGATCTCCATAGAGCCATGGAGTCCTGCAAAGGACTTGGCTCTTTTTGACTGAAAAAAAAGCAGCTCTGAGACAGAGATATCTTTCTGTGAGAAAAGGAAAAAAAAGTAGTGAAAACCTAGAAACAACCTGTTATTAGCTGAGAGGAGACTCCAGAGAGATGCTTATGGAAAGAGAAAGGGAGGTTGCTCAGGAAAAATGTTAACTATTTAAAAGCACATACATGCATGTATGTGTGTATACATGATAAAAACAAAAAGATTGAGCTGGAAGGAGAATGAAACAATGGCAATTAAGTATGTCTGCACAAAAGGCAAATGTGAGAAAGATGGGTATTTCTAAGTCTGCTCAAGATCTTTTGCCATGGATATTTTGAAGGGTATAAAGTTCTGTATTGAAAGTTTAGATCTACTTTACTGCTTTTGTAGGACAGAGTTTACTAAGTAACTGGTTAGAAACTAGAAAAGGTCTCTTTATGGATTTCTTTGATATTTGACACAAATAATTGTTTTCATTTTAGCACATTACTACGAAGATGTCTTAACTGCTCCAAAGTATTTTATGTTAGCTGCTCAGAAAGTGAACTGTATTCTTAAATCCCTTGCAGTCCACTTTGACAGATGAGACTTCTCTTATTTTTGCCAGCCTTTCTTGTATTCCTACAGTAGCAGAAGACAACGGTTTATGGATAGTTGGATCTTGATAGGACTAACACAGAGCAGACGTGGTCTGTCAGAAAGAACCTGTGACATTTCCAGGCCTTAGCAGCAATTTGAATTACAGATTCAGATGAAGCAACCTGTTGTCTCTGGTTTAGATTTTTATTTGCATTGAAGAGGCAACTTCCCAGGAATGAAGTATGCATATAAAATAGAAAGCAAAGGGAGGAAAACAGAAGGTTGATCAAGATGCAAGTGAATGTATATAACTGTTGATCCCGCATTGGTTTGCTTTAATGTATGTTTGTCATGGCACATCAGGCCTCTGAAACACATTGGCATGCTGCAGGGCTCAGCTCACTAAAATGCTCCAGCTGTGTAGGAGGTGCATTTGCTCCCCTCTGGGCAGGTCTGCCCCTCTGCCTGTCCTGGGATCTCCTGGAGATGGGCAGCTCAGCAGGTGTAGCACACACAGCACAGACGGCAGGTAAGTCTGGCAGTCATTTCACAAGTGTAAATGTTGTTATTCCCACTTCTGCCACAGTTTGGGAAGGGACTTGCATTTTTTTATTTTTTCCTAATATCTGTGAAATCCTCTTTCCCTTAAGGAGAATGGGAGAGCAGCAAGAGAACCAGAGCAGATATTTTGGCTGTTGTTACAGTCTCTTTCTCCCTGCAGGCACCAAAAGAAATAGCTAAGAGGCCTCCACGTGGGCAGAGCAAAAGCTGTCATTTTGATTTCTCCTGGATGCACAACTCAAAATGCTCAGCTAAATCCAGAGCTTCCCAGTGGCTAATCCCTCCTACCACTCTCCAACACTGAAGAAAGGCTGCTGACTGCCTTCTCACTGATGACTTTCTGGACAAGGGAGAGATTGGTCACAGCCTTGTGGATACCAAGGCACCTGAGACAGGGGCTCCCACAAATCTGGTGTGGAAATTTTTAGCGTGGCAGAGAAATAACTTCATCAGGGATGCTAAGTCCTACAACATTCACTATTATGCCAGACCTTCCTTATTCAGAAGAGGGAAGAAGCACAGTCCTATAAGGAGACACAGACAAGCAAAGAAGACTTCATCATTGCTCCTTCTTCTGCTACCACCCCAGTTGCTTCAGCATGGCTGGCTCTCACACAAGGATGACATTGAAAAAGCCAGAAAGCCAGCCCACTAAGCAAACCATGGGATCATAATAACCCAAAGACCTTCAGCCTCTCCAGGCTCAAAGAAGAAGATCAAATAGATACCAGGTTCACAGCTCACTCCCTGCTCCAACCAACTGCCAAGGAAGATGTCTCTGACAGCCATTTGTTGTCGAATTCATGGCTGCAGGGCAGGACGCAATTCTCACCACAGACAGATATTAGATTTATTAAAGAATGCATTCAGATGAGGAGAATGAACCTCAAAGTCTGTGGGCTATGTTTCACATGGGAAGAGTTACATTCCATGTGCACAGTGCATTCACCTTCCTCCTCAAAATAGGCTCCAGTATAAAGTATCATGATATTCGTGTTCAGATTTCCCCGGAAACAATGGGTTTCCAAATAAATTGGATGCTGCATTACATCTCTTCTCCATTGGGGAGGAAGGGGAGACAATAAATTTAGAAACAAACCAAGAGTGACCCAGAGCACAAAAGAAAATGAAATCAGAAGGAGAGCAGGGAAGGCTCATAATAAAAACATATCCCTTTGAAGCCACTTTCACATACATACTTTTCCCTCTAGCCGCAGCCATTTTGCACAGCTTTATTAAAATAGAATCTCTGCAGAGGAATTACTTAAAAGAGAGAAGTAATAGATTTTTCAGAACCAATGAAAACAAACCCCCTGGAAGCAAGAGCAGTTTTCTTTCCCAGACAGGAGTGCTTTAATTCCTTTCTCATCTTCATCCATTGCAGGGATGAGATGGATCAAACCACAGCAATGGTTTGTTATGGTGCTGCCAACTGTCTAGGGAATGCACTGGCCAGTCAACAAAATAGTTAAACAACCAAAGACACTGCTGCTAATGCCCTGCAACCCTGAACCAAGAGGCAACAAATATCCTGTTTGAAGTGGGTAACAGGGCCACACTGACAAAGCACTTCAGTTACAATTTTGTGCTGTTGGTTTTGGGCAGCATTTCAGTAACTTGAACAGGAGGAGGAGTGGGAGGAGGTGTGGTCTCTGTGGGCAGCTTGCTGTCTGGGGGAATAAAACATAGCAGATGCAACCCTTGTATAGAGCCGATCAAATTTCCTGGCACGCTGAGGTATTTGAATTGCAGATTTATGGCTCTTCCTAGTTCTTTTTTTTTTTTTTTTTATTTGAAGGGGAGGTGGGGTTTTTTATTTTTTTTTTTTT
>VXBJ01001456.1:0-104794 GCA_013400055.1 Nycticryphes semicollaris | reverse complement strand
TTACTATATACTTGTCTCCTAGACACACTTTGTTACTGAAATGCCATAACCATTGCCACTGTCTGTGAACCCTATTTGTATTAAAATTGCTGGATGTAGTGAAACAGCAAATTTTGGCTTTCTGCACTTTAAGCAGGAAGACACACATCTCAAGTACGTTTTTCTCCTCCATCTCTCACAAACAGTCACCAATGTTCTACACCTTCAGAGCAGCCAAAACTTCCAGTCACACTGAGGAAAACACACAAGTTCCCTCTACATGAAAACAGTCTTTCTGGTTTCACATGCACACTTCCCTGTGCTAATTAAGGGATGAGAAATGACGCCTTTGCCTACAATCGTATCACCCACTTTCCTCTGTGCTGTCAAAACATGATTCTTTGACACGTGGATCAGATAATTTCCATCTTCACCCTCCAAGTCACTCCAGACACCTGCCTCCCACAAAGCTGTTGAAATCCTTGTACCTAGTCCCACTGATCCCACAGCCATAATTTGAGAATGGTTCACCTGACTGAAATACTCCAGGTTAAAGGAGTAGGCAGCAAACACTGAGCACAGGCTGCAGAGTAGCCAGAAGAAAGTTCCCCTGATGAACAGCTGTAAGTATGTTGCCCTGCTCAGCTACAATTTTAGTTTACAGTGAGTCAAAGAAGAACGTGAAAAAATGTTTGCACAAGCAGGAAGTGCCAAGTTTTTACTATCTCCACTTCCTAAGATTATAAGACGCTCTCCTCTTAAAAGCATGCTGAGGAAAAATGCCAGTAACTTGACATTTCTTAGATGTAAATTACTTATTCCTAGGTCACTTAGGAAAATAACCTTGTTGAAAGGAAGTGAGGAAGCAATATATCATCTTTGGAGATGGGCAAGTGCACTTTACATGTCTTCAAGAAGCATAGAAAACATATTACTGTAACATCAAACCTACAGTCTTACCTGAGCATTGCTGAACACTATTCACATTAGCTTTCCAGGGAGTCAAAGAAGCTCAGCAGCTGTAAAGGTTTGACTGCTTTACTTCCTGTACGCTATCACGACTTGAATAGCAGAATTAAATCTCACAGGCATATTTATGATAGAGGGTAGTTTACCTTGGGAATTTTATTTTATATATGTTGCTAATATTTTAAGCATTAAAAAAAAAATATACTCTTCTTCCCTCTCTACCAAAAGCCAGAAAAAAAATCTTGAACTAGAGCATTCAGTGGCATAGGTTAAGTGAATGTTGAATGCTTGCTGGTTGGTAACCACAATTAAGCCCTGACACGAAACCAAAACAAGGAAGATCATAGCTCATCTCTACCAGACACAGCTTCAGTTAAATGCATCAACTTAAACCTTGCAATCATCAGCAATAATCTGATTCTGAACACAGGACTCTGCACACAGGACCACTCCCCATAAAGAGAGAGGTATTTCCACCCCCCACCCTCACCTATATACAAACCTCATGGCTGAAAAAAGTGATCAGTCTATGTAAACTGAACCACTGCTATAATCTCCAAACCCCAGCACAAATGAAAACTGCAGTGCTGTATTTTAGATGCCACCACGTGATAACTACTGGCAAACATTGACTGCTTACTGTCAACCGCAGCACTTCAGAAAAGCCCTTTGTGCAAAAAGAGATCCAAGAGACCCTGAGTCTTTTAAAGACAAGACTTGAGGAACTGTGTGTAAATAAATAATGCAATTCATTACATCAGATGTAGGTCATTGTACATCAGTGACACTTCTCAGGCTGTGGTCCAGTGTGTCTAATTTCCGTCCAACAGAAAGTATGCTGGCTGGACAGTTCATCAGCTGTCATCTACATGTCAATCATAGCCCTTCAGGGAACTGTGTTCCATTCATGCTTACACACCTTTTCCTCAAAGCTGCTATTCTTTCTGTGCAGACTTAAATAAGCCATTGTGCACAATCGTTATTATGTTTCTCTCCTTTTCTACCTTTTTAAGCAGTCGCACGCTATGTATAAATCAGACCAATTCTTGCATGGAATGTCATTAGGCAGGAAAATGGGAATTCAGAAAGGTTAGGGCAAGAAGCTATTCATGATCCTGCTCTTGGCACTGAGTTATTGAGACACATGGAAAAACTCAAAATCCCTCGTAGTTACCAGCATCAGGATAGGAGGCATTCATAATAGAAATACAGCATGTAGTGACAGACCAAATTTAATTTTTCACCCTCTTTCTTTGTTTCCATCTGCTCTTCATTCTTCTCTTTTCTATCTCTTTGCTGATCCCTTATACTGACCTTTATTTTTAATAATCCCTTTCTGCCCTTCTTCCCCTATAACCATACCCCCATCTTTTGCTCTCTCCGGACCTAATTAACACATGAACAGACTCTGCTCTTTGCTTTCACCCAGGCAGAGCAGAATCAGCACTTATTTTGTGTTTACCTTCCCTTCTAGTCCAGCTTCACTGTTCTGCGTGTGAAGAACTGCTATGAGCCAAGCACTAGCCTTCTCTCTGCCTCGCAGTCACTCAACAGCAGCAGAAATACAACCTGCGCCATGGCACATTTGAGTATTATCGTTCCTTGATTTTATGTCTGTTGTTGTAAAAACATATTTTGCTGCACTCTTTGGTCCCACAGGCTTTTTTTTTTTTTGTTTGCTTGATGGTTAGAAGGTCAACATACAGCTGATTCCAAAAGTCTCTTTCTTTTGGAATGATTTGTGAAGGAAAACAGTAAGGAGGAAAGGAAACCTGACCTTTGAGCAAGCCATATGCAGCAATCAGTCATAAAATATTCTAGGATTATTTAAGCTTTTATGTTTATTGTCATTTAAATGAAAATGCATGAGAGCTGGTTATTGATACAAGAGAAAACTGCACAACATTACTTATTATAATTCAAATGAATTTCAGACTCCGTTCCAAGTCAACTGACAGTATACAATTCTTCAGAGAAGACAGGTCTACCGAAAAGACATTCTGATGTTGCAGCTGTAGAGTTTGGTAGAGCAGTAACCTGCACTCTGTGAGCCCCTCACGAATTCCCAACGTTACCGTTAGCCATTCTGTTTTGCCAGCATCTCAGAGATTGTCTCTGACACACGCAATTGGAAAGTTTGATTGCTTTACTAAAAGACACAGATGGGCAAATAAGACACACTTTATCTGTTTGTAGCAGATGGACAACTGCAGAGATCTGATGCTGTACTTGTCTAGTATGAGAGTTCATAATATAGCTGTAGCTCATGGAGATGGCCGAATACTTCATCTAAATTATTATTCAAAATGGATCTTTCCAATATGAAAAGATCTCTGTGTATTTATTGTTGGAAGTCGGGGTTTCCTACTTTTTCTGAAACAGATTAATCCAATTTTTTTTTTCTTTGCCTTAAAATGTTTTTCCTGCTACCTTGGCCTCTAGAGGACACCCTGAAAAAGCTTTTTAGCCTCAGATTTGCTGTCACATGGAAAGACAAAGTGTAGGAAAAAAAGCCCTATTATTTAGCTGTTCCCCTGACAGACAGATAAGCACACACACACCTTTTCAGTCCACAGCTGTCCTTGCACAAGGAAACTTCACAGAATTCAGTATTTCCAGCTCCAAACACGGGCATCTCCCTCTTTATCAAACAGGGAGTCTGTGACCTATCTGGACACTCCATGGAAATGCTCCAGCAGTATGTCTTAATATATTTCAACTTTCAACTCCCAATTAGTTTAGAATCACCTGGAGGCATGACATAAAATTGCAGCCAGGAAACGAAAGATGCTGTTGCCCAGCCACATTTGTTATACACTTTGGTTACTATGGACATCACTGTGCTCTCCGAGAATTAAGCACACAGACAAAAGCAGATATGTCCAGGATGGTACACTATTGCAAGAGCAAAAACATATCACCATCTTATTCAAGGAATACACATCTTAAACATTCTCTGTAAAAAGCCTTTTTTTTTTTTTTTACATTCTAAAAGGAAAGACACTTTGCTTTTTTTCTTTAAAATGTTGAATTTACATAAGAGAACTGATATCTAGAACCTTAAGTAATAGCTGAAATAAATCTTTCTTGTTCACCTACAGACCTCTCTAGTCTTTAAATTGTATTTGAAAGTATAACACTGATGTTAAAGCATTTCAGGGAAAAAAAAAAAAAAAAAGCAGTTTCTCCATCCAAGCTTCCTGAGCTCCTTGTGTCTTCTATTTGAAACACAGATATCATCTCAGTGAAAATGTTCTTCTAATCTTTTTCCTCTCTCAGCCCCCCTTCCTTTTTCTTTTCTTTCTTTTTAAGTAAATACCATCTAGTTTTCCCAAAAAAGCCTTGTCNACTGCAGAGATCTGATGCTGTACTTGTCTAGTATGAGAGTTCATAATATAGCTGTAGCTCATGGAGATGGCCGAATACTTCATCTAAATTATTATTCAAAATGGATCTTTCCAATATGAAAAGATCTCTGTGTATTTATTGTTGGAAGTCGGGGTTTCCTACTTTTTCTGAAACAGATTAATCCAATTTTTTTTTTCTTTGCCTTAAAATGTTTTTCCTGCTACCTTGGCCTCTAGAGGACACCCTGAAAAAGCTTTTTAGCCTCAGATTTGCTGTCACATGGAAAGACAAAGTGTAGGAAAAAAAGCCCTATTATTTAGCTGTTCCCCTGACAGACAGATAAGCACACACACACCTTTTCAGTCCACAGCTGTCCTTGCACAAGGAAACTTCACAGAATTCAGTATTTCCAGCTCCAAACACGGGCATCTCCCTCTTTATCAAACAGGGAGTCTGTGACCTATCTGGACACTCCATGGAAATGCTCCAGCAGTATGTCTTAATATATTTCAACTTTCAACTCCCAATTAGTTTAGAATCACCTGGAGGCATGACATAAAATTGCAGCCAGGAAACGAAAGATGCTGTTGCCCAGCCACATTTGTTATACACTTTGGTTACTATGGACATCACTGTGCTCTCCGAGAATTAAGCACACAGACAAAAGCAGATATGTCCAGGATGGTACACTATTGCAAGAGCAAAAACATATCACCATCTTATTCAAGGAATACACATCTTAAACATTCTCTGTAAAAAGCGTTTTTTTTTTTTTTTACATTCTAAAAGGAAAGACACTTTGCTTTTTTTCTTTAAAATGTTGAATTTACATAAGAGAACTGACATCTAGAACCTTAAGTAATAGCTGAAATAAATCTTTTTTGTTCACCTACAGACCTCTCTAGTTTCTCCATCCAAGCTTCCTGAGCTCCTTGTGTCTTCTATTTGAAACACAGACATCATCTCAGTGAAAATGTTCTTCTAATCTTTTTCCTCTCTCAGCCCCCCTTCCTTTTTCTTTTCTTTCTTTTTAAGTAAATACCATCTAGTTTTCCCAAAAAAGCCTTGTCCACCTCAAACCATGATAATCATCACTCTGAGTGCATATCTTTTTATATTCTTGCTCTTTCATGGTTGAGGTTTGCCTCAAGATGGGTCTCATTTTTTGCTGATGTTAATGAATAACCAATGCATCAGCCATTAAGAAACAAGAACAAAGCAAGCCAGAACTTGATGTTTTCCAATAGTAAGTGGTGAGATAAAAAGCATACCAATGAATCTGGTCTCGTACACAGAAAAAAAACATGCCAGCAGTGGCTGCATAAGGAAGCACATGCATTTCCTCAGAATATTGATCATTGGTAGAAAACAGCTCAATAGTTGTGTTATATTTTGCATCCTATTCATCAGCACTGGCATTCTAGGAAGACAAGCTTAATCAATATCTACCATTTGAGTTCATGGTCAGATTATTGCAAAATCGATTATGGGTAAAACTCATGGCAATTGTTTTATGAAACAAACATGGGTTCTGGTTTTTAAATGCTCTCACTATTAAGCTGCAGTTAAAGAGTATAAATGGTGAACAAGCAAATCTTGCGTTCATTGTGGTTGAACTGCAGCAATATTTTCCTTCCTCATTTTGCTCTTTGTGATGCAAGGGCATTGACCTGTAATCTAACCTGTGATTTCATCTCTGAAACTAAATCTTTTCTGCGATGTGATCCAAAGAGATAAAATGAGATTTTTTTTTAAATAACATCAGTTTTAATGAATTATATTTTATTTCCATTTAGACTTCTAACTGTCACATTAAAGGATTTTGAGATAACTGGAAACTGAGTTTTAAGTGTTGAAATTTGTAATAGATTTTTAAAGATTGTAGTCTAATCAGTGACAGTCTGAAGTTGCATTAGGGGGAAAAAAAGAAAAAAGATTCAATTTAGGTCCATGTAGTTAAATATTATTACACACTTTTATCCCAAAGAAGTTTGGAGTTAAAATCAATATAGACTAACCAGGGTGAAATGATCTTAAAATGGTAGCCATGATGATCTGCAGAAATGCCACACCTTCTTCCCTAAAGAAGGAGTTCCAGATACCTACATGACCTACTCCAGATTCCAAGGTGAAGGGCAGGATTGACCCATTCAAATATGTCATATAGGTACTAGGTAATTAATGCTCAAGTGAAAAAAAAAAAATCAGATTGAAAGGATGCAATCTGTGTTGACAGAGAAAATATGTACGTTTTCTTATAATACAGAATGAATAAACTTCAGAAAATATTAAGGTAGTTAACCATGTAGGTATACACATTCTTTTCCTCCAGCCAATACTCACACATACAGATGTATGTGCATCATGCAGTAGCTTATTTTACAACGAAGAAAAGTAAACTCATTCATCTGATGTTGCATTCGATAATCTTAATCATAGTTTAGATAATCTTAAGCGTAACTCTTTATCATTACATATGGAGTAATGCCAAGTTTGTTTGCATTGTTTAAATACAGCTCAGACCTGACTATATTGGCTGAAGTGTTGGCAAGTCCCACAATGCAGATATTGGAGACTTCTTCATGGAAGCATATTCAGTTTCATTTGCTCAATGACACAAATAATATGACACATCAAGATCCAAGAGAATAACAGGAAAGTGGATTTACCAAGTTTAAACAGTGCACCAGTAGTATAGGACAACTGATCGACTACATCATACTTAAATATCTACCAAATCCTTAAGAAAGCTATTTGAAATATATATATATTTTTAATAATAGAACAAACATCTAAGGAACCAATAAAGCACAGAGAAAGAAAACCTATGATATGAGTAATATACTGATGGAAATATCTTTCTATAACAAATGTCAGAAACGAAAGATTATTAATATACTTAAAAACTACAAAAACATTTCTAGGTGTTGTAGGATCATAAACACAAACTCATTCTTAAATATACTCTGCAACAGGACTTCACTCAAACTATATTTTTCCATTCTGCATTACTTTGGAACAATATATTTCAAATTTCTTCATACATAAATCATTTTTATGTGTATCAACAGCTGTGCTATGTGTAATATATAATTTAGATATGCACTATACTGAAAATATTTTTTCCCACTTATACTTTCTCCCATGAATCTCTTAATATGTTTATGCTTTAAAATGTTGGATATTCTTCGCCTGAATTCCCTGTACTTCCTGAACAATGCCTCACTTTTCCCCCGCTTTGTCAGTAAATAGATTACTACATATAACTGCTTTAGAATAGATTGTTTCACTTCGCTGTGTTCAGCTCACAGCATATTTTACCATGTGCTTAAGCCTCCGTTGTTATCTATGAAAATATTTGAGATTAAAATGTTATGAAATTATAAATGTCGAATGCATACCTTATTTAAACATAACCAAACAAATTTAGACTCGGTATTTCTTCTAATCCACGAGTAACATTACTACTGAAAAACAACTACAGCCCAACACATGCTTTGTGACACTCAAATTTCTTTGGCACATAAGAGTTCCGTATTAAAGTTAAAACATGAACCCATTGCCACAGTACGAGGAAGCTGGTTTTATGTCTGGTATAAAACAAAAACCATGTTCTTTTCCCCTCAAGCATGCTAGAAAAAGCAGGGCTGTCTAAAACCTTCACGTCACACATAGTCATAGGGATGCAGCAGTGTTAATGTGAAACACGTTAGTGGAAAGATGACATACCATTCAGCTACAATTGACTCAAAGTAAACATCAGGCATTTGTGGGAAAAACCAGGAACCATAGCTGCCATAGCCAATTGGGAAAGAAAACCATAACAGCCTACCTGAGACAAGCGAGACTGTGTCTTTCTCCCATGAGACAACAGTGATGTATGCCTCCACAGAGGAGGGGATAATGCACTTGAACACTGCTACATTGCCTCTCATGGCTTTCTGGTCCTCCACACGGACTGTATAGGGTTCCCGTAAAACTGAAGATAGAAGACAACGTTTTGTTAAACAAATTTTAATGATACATCCCTTTCAGTTCCTCAGTTAGCCTTGCAAAGTTCCCCCAAGGAGGTTACTCAGGTTGTGAATTCTTTTGTCTCAGTAAATGACACAGTTTTTCAAGGCTGATTGCAAATTCATATGAAAGCATTGCCAGATCTCTTTGCTTCCTCAAAATCTGAATTTCACTGTGTTTCTGTGTTCTTTCCATAACTCTGTGGGCAAGGAGAAGTTTTGTGAGAACTCCATATTTATATGGGTAAATGGTGTTATGGTTTTTGTTAGTTCTCTTGTTTATCATGCTATGTTTCCCGTTGCAAATTGTTGTCTGCTCTATCCAAAGCATAGACAACTACTGTGTGTGAGAATTAAACATCCAGAGGGTAGAAGAGAAGATCAGTGTCATTTGGAATTTTGAAGAAATGAGAACTGAAGAAGAAAAATTGATGGACCGACAGACAAAAAGCAAGGTGCCTCAGAAATACAGAAAAATGGTAGTAGGTGAGAAGAGCTACACTCAATTGACTAGCACTGAAAGAAAGGTTAATGGTAAGAAAACAAACTGTTTTCAGAACTGTATTAAAAAAAACCCAAACATGGGAACGCTTCATTCTAGCATATGAGTCGTCTAACATCTAGAAAAATTAATTAAATGGACAAAGACAAAAAAGAAAAACTGGATAAAACCCTCACATCAAATTAATATTGCTGGGCTGAGATGAAATTGCATTGGGTAAGGACAATGGAAAGAAGGAAAATCCTGGCACTGAAACAATTCAATGTAGAATAAGACTGAAAAATCCTGTGAGCAACAGTTAGTGGAGAAGGTGATAGAGCAGAGAAGAAAGAGCTGTTGTCTACTACAAGTGAAAGGGTACGACAGGAAGGACAAGCAGCAAAATATACTCTCAAGGTGCAAAGGAAGAAATCAACAGAGCCAACAGTTATATATACTGAGGTGGAGAACAAAGTATATATCTTTAAATGGCAAACGGTTTCATGGAAAATAGGAATGAATGTTGTGGAAAATGATGTGTGTGTCCAAAGCATGTATATGCCTGAGGGTAGAAGTTATTGGGAAGAACAACCCCAGTGTAGCAGTGTAACAGAGTCAGCAATGCTGAACATTACAGAGATGTTTCTTGACTACATATCTTGGCCACAAACTTATACCAAGCTCCACCAATTACATTTAACCACACTTATTCTACACTGGAGAGTCAGTAAGTCCTTTGCAGAGTTTACAGAAGTATTTGTATATACCAGGAACACTGGAATTTTTAAGTGTCAGCCCCACTTACAATGCATCCCAAGAAAAAAGAAAAAAAAAAAAAAAAAGGGCGAGAAATGAAACATAACTGTAGTTTTCACAAATGCAACAGCATCAAGTTTTCAGGTCCACTGATATCACTGCAAAAAGAAAGACTGAAATTCTCCATCCCAAAGAAGACTGTATCAATATAACAATTAGGAACTCTAATCAAAACTAGATAAATTTAATTATAAATCAAATATCTTTTAAAAATCAAAACAAATCGTCTTCTATGATAAGTTGGACACCACTAGTTTTTTAAAAAGTCAATTTATTTTTAATCAAAGATTAAATTTCTTAACCCTGTTATAAGTGATGAACTGATATTATAAGTATTTTTAATATAGTGACTTTACAACACTGGTTGCCTGTGATGAAGCAGCCTTCTAATCTTGTTCTACACCAGAGGGAAGGGCACATAGATCACCTTAATGAGGCTGACTTTTGTCTAATGCTCACACCGCAACCATTACTTACAGAAAAGTCTTGTTTCGCAGAAATACCCTAACATCCTGCTAAAGGTATTTGTATTTTCAGAACAGTTGGTCATTTTCAAAATCTGACCATTGTTCTGTAAGAACAAACACAGAATCATTCATTTTCTTGCTTAAAAAGTTTACATTAATCTGATTTCAAAGGCTTCTCAGTTATTTCCAGATCATAATTTTGCCAGTTCCCATGAATGATTTGCTGATTTATTTTTTTCTTTTTTGGATTCCCAAGTCCCCGAGTCATGAATTTATATGAGAATTTCAGCCTTTGCTAAAAAGACATATTCTTTCCTGCCACGAATGCACTGGAAAGCTTGAAGATGAAATGGAGATATGTGCCTTTACTCCCACATGGGACTGGCCTGGAAGAAGATTAGGTTTGGGTATCTAAGTGTGCATGTTATGTTTCTTGGGGGATTGGCGATGTGTGTTGAATTATGTGCAAAATTATGTGCAAAACCACAATTACTATCATCTGTGAGCTGGAACCCTTATACCTGCTACCAGTATTCTTGGAGAAGCAGGGTTATAAATAAGCTTCAGACTTTCTCAAGCTGACTGAGAATGGGCAGAGCTATTTTAGTCTTTGTATGATTGTGCTATGGTCAAATGCTCTAGTGATTGCTTCTGTATTCCTAGGAACTGCTATTGCTTTTGGGGGGCACTGGAAGGAGGAGGAAACAGAGAAGCAAAGAGATTAGAAAAGGCTCCCCAAAAATTGTGTTAATTGAGACCAATCTGAACCCATGTACAAACTTCTCATGAACAGAAGTGTAATTGAAAGTAACACACAAACAAATGAAGTATATCACTTCATATTTGAGCAGCACAGTGTTTATCATCTAAACATAAAATACACTTACTGCTATACGCAGAAGACTCCCTCAGAAATTGTATTTTCCTATGACTGGGGGATTACACAAGTCTCTGGAAAAGATACTAATAGCTATTTTCTGCCATCAGGCACAATGACAGCTCTGACACACAATATTAGTTTATATGAACAAAATGTTTAGCTTATTATTCAAACCTCAGATAAGTGAGAAATAGAATCATATTGAGAAATTAACAGATCAGGGGTAAAAGGCTAAAGAGAAAAGGAAAAGGGTTAAAAGGTGCATTTCTGACTTGGCCAAAAAAAGTTGATAGCTTATGAGTCAAGCTGCTATAGCTATCTACTGCAAAGCCTTTTTTTCCAGGTCCTTCTTTCATGTGCGAAGTTTAATTCTCAAGCAGAAGAGGAAGACTTCTTTTGGCGTTCCATGGCTAAATGGGTCAATGCTGAGCAATGGACATAGCTGCATCCTATCGTCCATGTCATATGCTTTTACATATAAACGAACACCAGTTCAGAGCCTTAACTCATGATGTTGTGAGTTTTAGCCTTCTCAACACCACACATTAATTTATCTCAGAAAAAATTGAAAATTAATACTGGAAAAACTGCTGCCAAAGGTGCTCAAAATTGAGTTACATTAACAAATCCACCAAGGACAAAAACAGATTATGTCTCTCTCTAAATATAATTCTGCCAGACAACTCGTCCATAAATCCATTAAAGTAAAACCATAAGCACAAACCCCAGAGTGTTCCAAACATCATGTTGGTTACTATGTATACTTCTGAATCTTTGGTTTTCAAACTCTTTTGATCCACAGCATAGATCATAGAAGCAGCATAGACCATTATAGAAGTGCCACAGTACACGTAAAGCAAACTTGCTTCTACTAGTCACTTCTTGTGCAAGAAAACCCATTTTTCTAGACTAAAATTTTAATCAGACACATGAATTTCATGGCAACCTGTATTCTTGCTTTCTAGTTGTCTACAAACCAGGTAATACGTTATTTTTTTTAATAAGTCACAGACAAATCTGCTTGCTGACTGTTCACCGTTTTCCCTACGTAACTCCTGTGAAGGCATATCCCAAAAGGAAAGATACTTCTCTTCTGAGAAAATACCATCTTAGCTCCAACAACAAAGAGGTTATGAGGATTTGCATTAGCCGAGGGTCAGCTCCCAGACTAGCTTTTGTTCGTTTGTTTGTTTCAATATTTTAATTAACTGAAGTGGGTAGACAAAACCTTCAAAAGCTGTGCAATCATGTGTTTATATGTTGTAACAAAAGGCCTGATTTTGATCCCACTGTAATTCTCCACTGGTTGACTCAGTCAGCACACAGTCAGTATAAAAAAGAGATGCAAAACCATTATGTTCATTTGCATGTTTTAGCTTAAACAGAAAGCACTGCTTATGTTACTGAATCATTACACAGGACACAAGTTTCTCTCAAAAAAAAGCAAAACTGAATGCAAGCAAATGAGAAGGGATGTGATTAGGCAAGTGTTCCTTTTTCTGCAGCCCCTCTACAAAATCCTGAGACTGCATCTTTTTCTCCCACAGCTCTGTGATGACTCAGCATGGTCTGATTAATGATTTCATTACCAGTTAGTTTTTCCTTATAATTGTGCAGAAGCTCAACTGATTACGATCTTGAGAAACCTAACTTTTCACAACCAAAATCAATGAAAACAGGGAGGAGAGGGAAGAACCCAGGTATTTTACTTAAAACTGTGAAGAGCTCAGAGTTTACACTTCTGGCCAATCTCTTTTGATTCACAGCTGCTGTGACTGTCTGAAACACAGTTTCCTCCCTCCTTATGCCCATTTGAACTCAACAAAAGACTGCACTTACCGGCCTTAATGTGAACATCCTGACTTCTGATTTTCCCTGAAGGATTTTCAGCTGTGCAATAGTAAGTGTTATCATGGATTAAGTTATTAAAGCTTGAAGGAGGGAAGGGGAAAATTTGGAGAGTGCCATTGGGGTGGACGTGGCGGATCCCTGGGACATCGTAGATCTCCTCGCCCGTTGCTAGGTACCATCTGAGCGTCACAGGGGGGATCCCTGCTGCTGGACAGGGTACCAATGTCCCTGTGGTGCTAGCAAACACTACCTCTTGCAGAGATGCATTGACAAAATATAGACTGGCATGTAGATCTTCACTGAAAACTGCAAGACAAAAAGAAGAAAAAGAACAGACCTTGAGAAAACCTATGAAATTTCAGCTACACACAAAACAATTGGACTGTTACTTGCCACAAAAATCAAATGCAATGTCTAAGGAAGGTAATCAAAATGTTTGGATACTAACGCAGGCTCTAATAAAATGTTTCTCATTTTAGAAGAAAATAACACCAAATTAAACACACTAAGTGGTTTACATCCCAAACTAAAATGGGAAATCCCTTCCTTTGTAGAGTAAATTGAAACAGATCTGGATTATTTTTGCATTTGCTGATGCAGCTTTCTTTATAAGGTCAGCAAAAATCCAGCAACGATCTACTTCTCTGAAATTTCTAGCAACTAAATTTCTTCCTGGAACACAGGCAGTTTATTAGCATTTAAAAAAAATTGTATTTACAGTCAGTCTTTGGATGCCAAAATTATTTACAATGTAACGAGAAGAACTGAGCAAACATTGAAAAAAAAAATCCCCATACTTCCTTAATAAAAATACATATGTATACTTAATACTGATACAAGTTCATAAATACATTAAGTCATTTGGTCAGGTCTTTCCAGGAAAGGCCTACTCTTGTACAGGCTTGTACAATGCACAATTGTACAAGCCTGTACAAGAGTACTCTTGGTTCTGCCATCTGTGTCACTATAGTCACCCTTCGCTTAAACTGTAGATTCTGAACATGGGAAAAAGTCAGCTTTGATCAGAACGCAAAATTAGCCCTCATTCTTCTGAGCACTTCTGTCATGGGCCATTCAGCTATTACCCAGAGGGCTTGACGGCTCCTCATCATTTCATCCAAAATGCCTTCCTAACCCTCTCTGTCTGAAAGCATATCAGCATAAGGTAGCAGACATTACCAATACCTCCACTCTTCTGTACATTTACATATACTGCTCACTTGACAATTTTGTTTGACACAAACACAAATCTTGAGTAGATTCTAACATCATTTTCTAAAGCGAGTCTGGTAAGGACTAGGTTTTTGAAAACGTAACCATAGTGCATGAGGCCCAAGCGAGCATTGGTAAGACAGATTTCAAGGTTAGCCTTCATTTGCACAAGATGGATGCTGTTGTCCTGCAGAAATGACTTGCAGTCCCAACACTAAGTCACGAAGTGCCTTGTCTGCCTCTGCCACTTAGTGTATTATGTGCTCCAAGATATCATAAGACTATTTTTTTCTTCTCTCTTGATATCTTGCGGAGGTATAAGGTGGGGAGATATTATTTTCTAAATATCATCTTGGCATTGACCCACCTCAAAAGAGAGCAGAACTGGCTCTGGGAATCCCTAGAATCAAAAAAAGCAAGAAAGGCCCTCCTAAAACAATAGGGAAAGATGTCTGGCACAAAGGAGACAGCCAAATTAATGGCCATTGCACAGCAGGATGAAAAATGTTTTGCGATTCAGAAACAAGAAATTTCAGGTACTGGAGCTGATGACCCTATGCATATAGATGAGACAGGTGCTAATAGAGAATAAAGTCCCTTGCAAGAAACAAATTCTTAGTTGCCACAGCCCTAGGAAAAGCTTGGCTATCTAGGTAGCAAAACCAGGCATAATTGGACCAAGCACAGGAAGAAGTAGGACTGAGTAAGATGATGCCATTTTTACATAATCACATTTCTAATTATAGTCATATTTTGAAGCAGAAAACAGAATTGTTGGTAACATAACAGAGAACTAAAAATAAAAAAAAAATTTGGCATTGATCATCTGCTGCATAAGCTATTCTCTACAAATACAAGTGAAACCATCAACAGGACATTTTAATTTCCATTGGCCAACAAGACACTTATATAGAACTAATAGATACTGTCCACATTTGCCAACTTTCTTCATGCTTCTTAACAGACATTCATGTCAAAATGGTAGATTTACTGGCTGAGAATAAAGAAGTGAATACCAAATTGCAAACACCATAAAAATAGAGAACACAAGGAACTGTTTGACGCTTCCATAGGATCTAACTTCCTGATCAAAATGCAGCACAGCTGAACTAGAGACTCATACTAGCAGCACATAACAATGAATTTTTCCAGCTGCTTTGTATCCCCTGTAGAAGCTTTCACTACTTTTGACAAACTTTCCATCCATCAGCCCATACAATAGTGCTTCAGTTTAAAACAGCATCTGGTACACATTCATCTTAATGGCAGACACAAACACACTAAGATCCCTAGAAAATAATTGCAGTGCTATAATACACGCACATATACACAATGCTGACAATCCAGATGCATTTTGTGGTGGAAAACAATGTGTAAGCTACTTGGATACATTCAACAACAAAAATGAAATTTCAGAATCTTTTATTAAGAAGATATTTCTCTGCAATGTTCCATAGGAACAAAGTGATTAGCTGAATAACAGAACAAGTGATATATCAAAACCTAATTGAAACTGAGACAAGGAAAAGACAATATGTAATTATATGTTACTTAATGGTAAAATATCATCCAACTAAACATCATATTTTACAGTAAGCAGCAGAGAGCTAAACTAAAATTTACAAGTGAGAACAGTAGGGAAAGTTGATGGAAGTCAGATATAAAATAGTGAATATAAAAATCTGAAGAACCAAAAAAGAAAAAAGAAAGTTATTAGTAGAACGTGGGTGGGAGGAATCAGTCAGGTTCTATTGACTGCCTAAACGGTATTGTGAAAACAAGGCTTTTGAAATATTTTGTCTCCAGGACAATGGCTAAAATTGTGAGGGCCCCAGCAAATAGGCACAGGCCTACCCCTACAGCCTGCTCTGCAGGAATGGACCTCTACAACACCTCTAAGCCAGAGCTGTTGAGTCTGACTACACTTAGCCTGGACAGAGATGACTTCAGCATTTTCGAAGAGATTACATCAGTTAGCAGTCCAAGGGAAGGAAAGTCAAAGATGCCTCCTGAATAAGTTATATTCCTCACTGAAACCAATAATACTTGAGGGAAACAAGAGGAAGCCCATACCTCAGCAGCAATCAGTGGATACCCCAACTGAAAAGGCAAAGTGACAAACAGCCTGCACCTGCAAGCACTTCAGGGCAATGAGGCAAAGACTTATGCCCTTAACTGTGTGGTTAAAGGAGCATGTGAACAGCTGGTCAGATCAATAAACATGGGACAAAAGACACTTCTCAAATTTCGTTATTTCATAATAGATATCGTTACCTTACTCATACAATGAGAATGGGAAGGGAGGAAGAAATAAAGGATACTGTTTTTTGCAAGTTTAGTCAAAATTCCTTACACTCAACCTACTTGAAGCAATAAGGGAAACTGACAAAAGTATAATAACCTCGGAAATTCTTCCTGTTTTTCAGGGGAGAGAGCACTGCCACATTGTGCCTACCAAAGTGCTGAATATGTCAGCCAGATACAAAATTTCTTTTAGCACTTGAGAAATCTCCTCTCAAGTAAACTGGCTTGTCTCATGACAAGCTGATTGGTGGGGATGCAAGTCAATCACACTCAAAGGAAGAAAGTGAGACAGAGCACTGTATAGCAAATCTGGGTAGACACAATCAGACTGGGCAGAGTTAGGCATAAAGATCTAGGTTGGACTTTGCATTTGCTACACCTGTACCTGTTGGCATAGCCAAGACTGGATTTGCATTTTTGGTTTGTACAGAAGTGGAAGTGACCTTTACTCTCTTCTGGCATGTCACTTCTTCCTCCAGGTCTCCAGAGTATTGCAGATCCTGCATATATATATATGGGGTGCACTGGAATGTCTTCTGTAAGGGCCAGGCAAACAACACATCTGATATTTCTGCCTATAAGGGTGCTATTTGTCAAGAATTTATTGTATATTACACAAGACAAATTCAGCCGAAACCAGTGATTCACAATCCACCTTTTCAATGGACAGAAGGAGGTGTCACTAAGACATAAGAGAGAAGATTCCAGATTTAAACCACCATACTGTGTCAGGCTTGTGCTTGCTTTGCATATGATCTCATATCCTACAAGGATCAGCATCAGCTGCAAGAAATAGAAGACAGAAAACATGTAAAATGTGAAACTGTCTGCCTCCTCTTTCCTTCCTCCACTGCTTTCTATGTACCCCTTCAGACTGCTTCACCTCTAAGAAGCTCTATTGCAGTGGTGACAAAAATGAAAACTTCTATGGAGTTCATATGTCACATAAGCAAAATTTTTATCTGTTCAACTCAGTGCCAGAATGCAATACAGAGGCTTGTGCATTTCCTTTTCATCATGTTCTCTTTCACATTTTAGTAAGTCTAAATAAAATGTTTGTGATCTTTTGAAGCTAGCTTTTTGTGCCTCACATTCTTCCAAAGACCTCTTTCCATAGTCTGTAAGTGACCACTTAAAGCCCCGGTTTTCTCTTCAGTTCTTGAAAGAACCAAAACACCTTTGGGCGACAAACAACTCAACATATTCAAAAATATTAATGAAATGTCTCTGAACAATTAAGTCATATTTAAATTACCTCTGCTGTCTTTTTCAAAGGCTAAATACTATTCCTGTAATGTTTATGCAACAGGAAAGTTTGGTCCTAATTGAATAATAATTTAAAAAAAAGGGAAAATTATTTCTTATCCCTTTGATTAATCAAATCCAGCATGAAATATTTATATAGATAAAATAAAAGATTTTAATTAAAGTGCAAGTCTGGAGCAAAAAGAGCACTGAGATTACTTAGATAAAGTAAAAATCAAAGTAGAAAAGATAAATTATGTAATTAAGCAGTCGACTGATCTCCTCCTGCACTACAGCAGGTTTATAGAAACAGCCTTAACTATCTTTTGGAATGTCAGGTTTGCCACAGCCATGGACATCAGCATTTCTCCTCTTTTTCTCAGTGATGTTATGATTGATGAACTGAACAACAACTGGGTATTTTCTTTAGATTTAATAGATCATATAAGGTGTCACCTTAAAAATTAAAGAATTTCTCACTATTAAATACCAGCATCATAAACACAAGAAGCATAGAATCAAACCCAAGGAATGTAAAAAAAAAAAATCATAAAAAAAATAAGAATAGGACAGTACAGAATAAAGTCTAAACCCTGCCTCTGTCAGAAATCAGTGATCCAAGAACATATATTTCTTTCAAGAAAGTTCCTCCCTAGCACTGACTCTTGCAGTCTGTGCTTGGAATATTAGATGCCTGGAACTACTTTGTACCATGACACGACAACATGCTCCAGCAAAAGTTGACAGTTGGGAAAATTTTCTGGAGGTACCCCCTCAGACACATAAAGCAGGGGCAAAGCAGTATGAGATGCAGTCCCTTGAGCAGTTAAGTCACTAGGAACACAGATGGTCTCATCAACACATCAAGCTCCAATCAAAGTTTAGGAAAAACAAAAAACAACAACAAAAAAAATATCAATAGCCTGTAGGATGTCTTTCCTGAGACACCCACCCATTGTGCTTGGGTTAGGAGAGCAACTCTTTTGAGCCTCCTGAACAGCTAATGTAGGATGATAAACTCAGCCTGAAGGCAGTTCAGAACCCACTTTGGTGGGGCAAATCACTCACTTCATTTAGTCCTTCATCTCCACCAGTTAGAGATATTTAGACAACTCTCCAACTTTCTTGAAGAACTCAGCTGGAGAAGGCTAACATAGAAGCTAAAAACATTAGGGCAGCTATGTGGGTGTTTGTCGTCTACATTTATAGGTACTTCTACTGTGAGCCCAGTCTGTCTGCAATGTGCACTAGCCAAAAAGCATCGCATCTTTGGCATTTCTCACACCAGCAATTCTACAATGCATGTCCAGGTTTCAGAAAATTTAAATCCAAAGTTTATTTTGTGGCTTTGGTAAAAAGCAATAGTAGAATTGTAACAAAACAAAAGACAAAGATGTTCCCCTTCACTCCCAATCACCAAAAGAGGGCAGGAAAAAAAATAAAAAAGAGAGAGAGACAGAAAAGAGAGATTATTTGGCAAAATGGGAGGAAAAGGAACAAAAAGGTAATGGGACTGATGGAGGTCAAAAGGATGCTCACATTCAAGGAGGGATTTTTAAAGGAACTCCTCAGGATCCCATACCTCATGAGAGACCTGGTATCAGTGAAACAGCTCCTTTTTCACTGGCCTGAAATCAGAGTAGGAAAAAGGCAAGAAAACACCATCTTGATTTTAACCCTTAAAAACATACAGCTATTATGTAGGGTTTGTCCTTCCCTTGAATGCCTTCCCATATTGTTTTATTTAAAGCTAAGAAAAAAAGTATGTACATACACAGTAGAACATTCCACTTGGCATTATTAACATATCCAATTTTTTTGTTGTTTTAGAGGCTGAACTTCTCTGTGAGATTTTGGGACTTGAATATAACAAAACGACTGATAAATTTAAAGCACAGAATTTAACCATCATTATTCATGTGGTCATTTAAAAACATTGAAAACTTCATTCACAGAAGAAAATAAAATATTGATTATTCACTGTAAGGTAAAAGACATATACTTTGTAACATACCTTAATGGAATTAATATAAAAGTAATCAAAAAAGATTCATTTGTAAGAAAATGGCTGAAGACATCTAAATAATAAATTACATTTAAGGAAACTGAATTAACAGGATCATACTACAGGTTAATTACCCTGTCTACATCCAAACAGTATAGTATGCTAGGATAATCTTTTTTACATAAACACACGCAGAGAACTGATAAATGAAACATTTCAGTGTGCATTCCTGTACTTTTCAAACCAGCAGTAGAAGCATTACAAATTAAACCATAAATATGTAGATTACTCGGTGCAGTACAGAGCCAGAGAAAGACAGTTTGGGGGGTGTCAGGCTGCAATGCTAGCAGGCTGGCCAGCAATGGTAGGGTGCAATGCTAGTGAACAGGGATGAATTTACCATTTTTTTTTTCCTTCAAGATTCCATAACATATCACTGTGACTGAGATTTAAAAAATAAATAAAAGAAAGCTAGATAGGCCTTTTCTCCTTCCCCCTTGCCATTTTTTTTCTTCTTTTAAAATAAGGGCCTTTAAAAAAAAAGAACTGATCAGACACCTACAAACAATAATGTTGTTATCACTACTAAATTATCGCACAAGGTGACCTAGGGAAATTACTTCAGCTATTTTGAAAAGATCAGAATGATGAGGCATTACAATAATCCATCTGTGATCATGTCTCCCTCTAGGGGTTTTATGTAATGAGTAACATATAAGTTTGATAAACATTATAAATTTTATTAGAGTAAGGGTAAAATGAATGTCCTTTTATAATTTTGGCTTTGATTCTGACTCTGGACAGGAATTTCTTGTGTCCATCTAGAAACAATAAGGATTGAGTATTCTGCAGTGTTTGAGAGGAGTGACAGTAAAATACAATTCATACAAGAAATAAGTTTCAGGTGGAAACAAGACAGGTATCTTCAAGAACAGGGAATGGGAAAATAGCAATCGATAAAATGCTCTGACCAGACTCCGAAGTAAGTCTTACTACAGGGAAGTAAAAGAATGAAGGAAAGATAATAGAATACTAAAGAAAAAATTATGAATGTTAAAAATCAACACAAAATAGCTTTAATATGGAAAATGAAGTTGATAGCAAAAACTGATTTGATATTACAAATATAATTAACAAAGTGTATATTAAACCACTACACTAGTAAAAATAATACGAAAGCAGCAATTTAACACCATCACCTTGTTTTCAGTCAAGCCAACAATGAAGTAAAGGGGAAAAAAAAGGTGCTTTCTTGAGGGGAAAGCACAAGGGTACAAGAAATATAGCAATTTAGCAGGGAAGGAGACCCGTGAATTCCAGGACAGGCCTGTTATCAATTCTTTATGTCTTCCTCATATAGACAAAGGCTCTAAGGGAATCAGGAAAGTGAATAATATGCAAGATGTAAAATTCCAGAATTGTCCTGTACAAATAAAATGAGTTATTCACTAACTTCACTCTAGCAGGTGCCTACTTTGAGTGGTCAACCCAGAGACTTGGCTTAACATAAAATAAATATTTGAAGTAAAAGGCATTTCTCAGATGTTTGACTCCTTGATGTCAAAGCAGTCTTGTAAATTGTTATAATTTTTACTACGGTACGAAGCAATGTGGAAAAATACCAAAAGAAGAGCACAGTCTACACCAAGCATGGATGAGATGGTTAGTTTTTGCACTTTGTTAATGTATATGATTGTGTAATTGGTATCAAAGCCAAAAATTCTTTCTACAGTATATAATATCCCAACGCAGAACTGCTTCCCGTGTAGCATGTTGTGCAATGGTAGCCAGTATTTTAGGGCTAAGCAATATAAAATTACAGTATGTCCACTAAAAGGAACAAAAAATAAATTACGCTTTTTCAAACCGCTACTCTCATTCAATATGCCAGAGCTCAACCTTTTATTTCAAAGGGGCATTCATCTGAATCAGTTTCAAAATCAGAACCACTAATGAGGATAATTAACTGTACAATTGTTTTTGCCTACTTAAAAAAAGACCACTACAGAGAAAAGCATACAGCGTTACATTGTCATTCACACAGGACAGAAACTTCCATGAAATCAAAGGAGTCTTGCACAATTAAAAGAAAAGGTCCTCATGTGAAGCCATAAAAAGAAGCAGAGCTCACAAACAAGTTGTATCTCTAAAAGGAGAAGTGTGGGTTTTGGTAGAGTGCGCTGCAGAGACCGGAGGCATAAACGTTGAGCAGCAAATGCAATAGAGGCAACTGACAAGAGCCTTTAATCAGCTAAAAGGAATAATCTGTGATTTAAATGCTTACTTTTAATTGTGTGCTTGATAATGGATTGGATGAAAGGGTAGATATTCATGTGAGACAGGCATTGTAGTTTAGGCTACAAACTATCAGAGTAAGATGTGTAGGTAAGACACTGTTTCATTATGGAAGTTAATAGAGAAAACTGAAAAACAAGACAAATAATCGTCCATTTGTGGGCAAAAACTTGCATCTTTGCATCTTGAAGCCAGAGCTGATGCATAACAATCCTACTCACGCTTATCATCAAGAACACATTGTGAGAACACCAAAAGTAACTAGACAGAAACAAAAGAAGAGCCTTGGATAAATTTTTTCTCACAAAAATATTTTATGAGCAAGAGAAATAAAAATAAATAGCCGTGTCACAGTTCTGAAAAAAATTGAATTAATAAATATTTGTGTATCTTCTCAACTGATTTATAAAATTATCACTTTTCCATAAAGAGCCATTACTTACAAGGATACATTGGCTAAGTTTTAAGAGCTTTCAGTTTGTGGCTTCACTGCAAATGCTGCAGCTGACCTAGTGCCCTACCAACCACCTATGTCATGTCTTAGTAGGACAACAGAGTTTTACAACCAAACAACAGCAAAGGCTAGCATACTTCTCATTCGACTGGTACAGGAGTAAAAAAAGTAGAACTTGGCCAAAATTTTCAGTGGAAACAATTAAGTGGCAAGATACTTAACAAAATTACATGAGTATATATTCTACACCAAACTAGTGATCTACTTTACGAGTTACACTTCTCTGTCGTCTTTCCTACATCCCAGATGAATGTTCTAATACTCAGACAAGACAGAGCCTGCAAGATCGTTCATCTGCATGCAGAAAACAGTCAGGTCACCCTTCCGGGATTGGTTTTTATTCTCTGATTTTTTCATGTGGGTGATCTCCACTTGTGGTGAGTGAATAAGCCCTAACTTCACAGTCTCCCATGGAATCACAGAATTGTCAGATTTGGAAGGGGCCTCTAGGGATCATCTAGTCCAACTCCCCTGCTAAAGCAGGATTGCCTAGAGCATGTTACTCAGGACTGCATCCAGGCAGGTCTTGAAGGTCTCCAGAGAAGGGGACTCCACAACTTCCCTGGGCAGCCTGTTCCATTGCTCTGTCACCCTCACTCTAAAGAAGTTTCTCCTCATATTTGAATGAAACTTCCTGAAGATCAGCAGGCTTCTGCATCTACAACCTGGAAGCAACATTTGTTATCATAGCTAAATGTTGATAAAGGTTTCTGTAAATCCAAAGCAGCATTGAACACATACCACAGAAAGTTCCATCTCAAAACTATGAGAGGGGACAAAGAAGAAGAAAAACAGAGGGAAAGATCTGGATGATGCCCAGCTGTATCCCACTCCCCCTCCGTGCTCAGCCACTTGGAGAGAAAATTATGTTCTCCTTGGATGGACTTAGGATTGTGAGAAAAAATGTTGCCTCCCAAGAAAGATAAGAATGGAGATCTGGGGTTTGGCTGAGCCTACACAGCTTCTACCAAGACACCATCAGTGTCTGATGCAATATGAGCCAGGGTACTAGCTCTTCCAGTACATACAAGCATAAGAATCTGAAACAGACGCTGACAGGCATCAGCATATGAAGCACAATAGTTTACTTTAAGAAAAGTCACAACGAAACATTGCTAAATATCTTGGCGTTAAAAGAGAATGCAGAAAGAATAAGGTCAAAGCTTTGGTGGTACATTATTTCCAAAGCGGACACCATTTTTCTCACTTGTTAGTCCCTGCTAAAGGAAAATGGAAAATCTGCCCATCGGGGCCACAGGGATAAGCAGAGCAACCTCTACAGCGTTGCCTGAAAAACAAAGTTCTTCCAGACACTACTAAAGAGTAGTGTCTGAACTACAGAACTAGTACTACTGAACGCTACTGTATTTCATAATTAGGAAGTGTTGAACAAAACCTGCAGTCTTAATGGTCTCAGGTCACCACATGTAATATTAGTGCACTGCATCATTGACATCACACATCATATAATATCATGGTACAAAAACATTTGCATTCAGGAAGCATAAGTTTACTGTCCCCCACCTGCCCTCCATGATTCTTCCCCTTTCACCTCAAGCTTAACTGCAAGTGATTTAACCAAGAAAACGTCCTTATTGCACAAGTCTGCAGAAGCAGAATATGTCAGGGCACCTGAAAATACAGCAATAATTCATAAAAATGCAGAAAAAGAATCCTGAGTCACAGGCAAGACAGCCCATAGACTTGCAAACGACTCTGAAAGGGGCAAATCCCTGGGCTCTAGAAATAACTCTGTGGAGCAAACTCTTGCCTGGATTACAAACCCATTGAAGAGCACAGCCACTTGGCATTTGGATTTCCTGGTCTGATGTAGATTTTCAAACTACTGTAGAACACGCGGAGCATCTTAAGCATTTTGTTGCACTAATGCTACTTTGCAACTGTGCTGGGTTTTTCCACCCATGGGGACAAGTTCTCCATTTGACGGTATGCTTTCTGACAGTCTGCCTGTCATATTAGACGATGCTGGCTTGGGCTGAGTCACAGCAACAGCTCAACTGCAGAACAACAGCAGCCCTTCTGCATGCACCATACACAGCACCAGCAGAGGATCATGAAGAGAACAGGGCACAGCTGCCCGTCTTGCTCAAGGGATGGCTCTCAAGTAACAGAGTTAAAAAAAAAAAAATAAAAAAAGAAAGAAAAAAAAGAGAGAGCTAGAAAAAAAGAGGGGAGGGGGGCGAGGGGAAACCCACAGAAACCACATAGTAATTACTCTGGTCAGTACAAATAGCCAATACCAACAGATTTAAGCAGATAGTCTCACTTCTGCAACACAAACAGAAGTTGTACATAGTACTATTTTAACAGTCAAATTGATGAAGTGTTCCTAAATGATTTGGCCCTAGTAAGCATCAAGATAAAACCAGTACTTACGTAGGCACTAAGTAGCTCAAATACTGCATCAAAACAATGTATAATGAAGAAAAGAATCATCATTAGCATTTGGTTATTGCTCTCATTTTTCTTAAACTGCTTCTGAGATCACCATGATGTATTAATTTTTGCTTAGATATCACTAAAAGAAAAGAAAGCAACATGTACTGGCATTTGTGGCTACTGCTATAGAAAATTAGAGCTATACAATAGAAAATTAAAGCTATGACAAATTGCTGTAATCTTAATAACAAAAACAATAGTAAATTTTCACTCTACCTATCACCTAGAAAATAAAAAAAGGGGAGAGAGAGAGAAAAAGGCAGATCCAAAACAGACCTTCAAGATTTAATTTTGTTTCTTAACAAAGCCAAATGAATTATAACTTATGGAAGGGTCCGGACTTGAAGAACTGCAGACTAATACTCTCTGTCATGAGTTTATTATATAATCATACAACATAGCATACACAGAAAATACTAGTATTTCAAAATACACACAATTCATAACATTTATTTTACTCAATAAGAGCTAAAATATCAGGAAGATGGGTTTTTTGGAGGAGGAAAGGTTTTAAGAAATTAAATATATCTAAAATAAATGAAAATGACAAAACATCTCAATTTTTTATATAGCATCTAAAATGGAAAGAGATACTATCAACATAAAAATAAGTCCTATAAGAGAATTTTAACATTCTGAAGGATCCCAAGGTAACAATCAGAGTTTGGAAATGGCAAATTTAGCATGCTAATCTGCTGAGGAATAGAAATATATATGAAAATGTTATATAACACAAATTTATATTTTAGATACTCTCGACAAAATACAGCACTAGTTTGTCTCGCAGGTCTCTTCGTTTACCTTAAAAATAAGCACAAGAAATATTGAGTTGTAACTTGGAAATTCCTGGCCTTCTTTGAAGTTCAGTGAAATTTGAATATTTAAATAGCATTAATAATTATTGCTTGGGCCTTTCCTGTGTTTTCCAGAAATTTAAAATGCATATAATATCATATCACTTCTTCAAATCAAGTGCAATGAGAAAAAGAAGTCCTTGCACCTTCCTTTCTACAAATCTCCTAGGTGTTATGAATAACATCATTAGATAAAGTAATATGCACTATAAATGAGCTTATGAAAATCTACCAGTCCACTATGTAATGTTATCATCTTCACATTGTGACCTCAACTTTCATATGAATTTCTCTTCTTCGTGTATACGCTCTAAACCAGCCAGTCTACAGAAGCTTATTGATAAACGTACACAAAGGTATAGTAAGTAGCATCAATGACCTAGACTGAGGGACTGACCCAAGTGAACACCACCACTAAACTAACAGCAATATGTATCTCTTACTAAATTGTTGTTTCAGTCTCAACAAATCTGTTCTCTTCTAGCGTTCCTAGCAGAATACAAAATACCATGCCTTAGTAACTGCGCAGACTCATTTGTTTTGTTATCACTTTTGGCAGTGGGCTGGCAATGTTCTACATGAATCTTAGTGAAAGGAAAAAGAACTCCAGGTCTTCAGTTTCTTTAAAATAAAATAAAAAAATACCACTTTTTGCATAACAGTAGAAAAGGATGTTATACCAAAAAGCCATGTATCCAACATCTGTACTCAATCAGTGGCTGATAAAGGATGTTCAGGGAGAAGTCAGTCACAGTCTTTTCCTAGTGGTGAGAGCCCAATATTACACAAATAACTAGAATGAATTACCTTTTCTGTTTGCAGTGTTCTGAGCTCATTTTCTTCTCACATATGCCATTTTAATCCCTATTACTGCATGATCTTTCTAGCTATTTCCAACTCTACTTAGACACAAGTTGGGCTGTCTTGAATAGTCTTCCATCAGAAGACTTCAATATTTATAACCTTCTTCATTTATGTATATGTTGAACATCCCATAAACCACCACAGCTCCCTGACAGAGTTTTCTCCCCAGCATAAAAATCAATTATTTGTTTCCCATTTCTTCTCTAGCCTGCCATTAATCTATGTGAGGGCCCCTCTTGCCTCATGACATCTTTCCATCATATTATTTGACATGACACTTTGATGAACTCTTTTTAAAGATCTAGTTGTATTAAACTGACCACATTCTCTTACCCACCTGCTTTGTTTCTCTAAAAAAGGAAAAGAAAAAAAAAAAAGGTAAAAATTTGCTACACAGCTTTCCTTTCTTAAAGCTGCGCAGACTTCTTTCCTCAGTAGACTGCACTTACCCGTGTGTTCCAAAAACTTTGTTCTTTCTTAAGACCTATTAGCCTATAGTTCTTTACCTTAGTCCTTTAAAACAACAAAACCCTCTGACATTAAGTATCCAAAGAAAAATAGCAATTCTAAGTCAATATGAGCAAAAGGTTACAGCAGTCACCATTTCTCCAGGTAATTACACATCTATTTTTATTCATAACTCCTGAAGGAATCTCATCCATGGCTGGCCATTCATTGGAATTCAATGGATTAGTTCCTTCTAGAATTTCTTCCACTTGTAATGACCCTTGAGGCACAAGGTGCACAGAGTGATTGGGTTTTCTAGGTAAGCTGTGTAGCAAAATCTAGCACACATCCCAGCAATGAGCTGAAAAACTACTCCTGTGAAACTACCCATGTGCAGGCAAGTTTAGGTCTTGGGAATTGCCACTGTAGATAAACCATGCAACACGTGTGCAGTACATCTGAAGTATCTAGTTTTGGATCTTCTGTATGCTGCATATGGGATGACAGAGCACCCAGAGAAAGACAACCTCAGCCTTAGAACATCTCTGCTAGTGGAAGTATCATAGCTGAGAAAGTCAAAGTGAACATCAGTGCAAAGAATTCGTGTCGCTTTTCTGCAGCAGCTTCATCTCCCTAAATACATCCTTTGTTTCTTCATCAGTTTCACCTGATCTTTTGTGCATAAGGTGAGCTACTTCTCAAGATCCATTTTGATCTGCTTCACTATGAATAAACATTTCATTTGGTAAGGTGTAATAACTCTTTTCTTGCACATTAAGGCACAATGGATGATTCTAACACCTCTCCTACTTAACCACATTCAGGTAGGGTGTACAGGAATGAATATATCTTATGTTTGGCCCTTTTAGGAGTTTTTTACAGTAACTTTAAATTCCTTTTCTAACATCAGTTCCTTAGGGACTGAGTTGCTTTGTCCTAGATATCCGTTTTCAAATATTTGGGTTATTTAGTAATTTCTTTAGGTTCATTATTTTTCATATTGACTTTATCACCATTTGTCCAAGACTGAAAGATTGGACATGGGTGTCCTTCAATATTTCAGCCCTGGAAGACAAGTTCTCACCAATCACATTTTCTTCCACATTTTTCAAATACCTCTATCTTTAAGTTTCAAATCATTTCCTTGTCCTGTTTGGATTCATATCATGCCTCACCTTACCTTTAGAGATTTCCCTTTCTTCCCACAAGTCTTACTCCTTTCCTTTCAATATCATTCTTTTTCAGTTCAGTTACTAAGGCTGGGCAGATTACAGAAGAGACTGTAAGAGAAGGTGAGGTATAGAAGTCCTACTGTTCAGCCTTTTAGTAAAACAATCTGCTGCCAGTGAGTCTTTCCCTATTTTTTTTCCTGTGTTTCACAACATTTTTACAATGTTACAGCTGCAGATCCTACATCGGATGCCAGATCAGGGCAAAAGGAGCAAGGGGGAACCTTCTCTGGAAGCTACCAACCACAGCATATACATTTCACCCATCCGCTTCATGGCCAGCATTCAAATTGGCCCAACCAACTTAACCCTAACAAGCTGCAAATAAGCCTTTTCATTCATCAGTCACATTAATTCATAATATTTAAAGCTTAATAAAATGACTGTATGTGGCAAAATAGCTTCTCCCACACACACTCCTGCTCCTAATCAGTGCTAATTAAGTATCTGCATCATATAAATTGACAGCAATGTAGATTCTGAAGCAGAGTTTAAAGTGTAAATAATGATGAGATAAAAGAGATCTTTTGAGCAAAATCACAGTATCAAGTAGTCATTATGTGTAATCACTATCACAATTTAATGACATTTTGTGCTGGAACAGAAATTAGAACATGAATTAAAGTGCCTAATATATTACATTTTTTCTTTCTCTTTTATTTTTTATTTTAACCGTATGTTTGTCCCAACTGGTTAGTAGCCTTTCCTTGTATCCTATCTTTAGCAGGTCAGCCTGGTTAAAACACAGAAGCTAAGCCAACAGCAGTGACAATGGACACAAGATGTGAGAATGCATTGCCATGTTGTAGCAAAGATTCCCATATTTATCCTTTTAAAACTTGCTGTATCTGTAAGTAACAAGGTTAAGACTGGAAAGCCACTTTTCAGGAGTGAAGTCCACTATTGCACAAGCAGATACACAACTAATATACACAGGTAACCACAAGTAGATGTGACAGAGTAATACACAACCGTGATTAAAGGGGCAGAGGAGGCAGATGGAGAAACAGTAAGACCTCTTTTGTTCCCATAGTCTTGATAAGCAGCAAATCATGACAGAGTAGAAGAAAGCAGGGAAAAATTCCATCTGCTTTTAAACTTCCTGTATATTTGTAAATGCTTTTATTTTATGACCAACCAGTTCAAAGGATAATTAAAATGGGAAATCCATTTTGTCCAGTTTCATGACCTCAGCAGGCAGCAGCTTGCAACCATGAATAAGTTCATTGATTTGAATAGGTTTCTTGAGAGTATTTCTATGCCTAAGCATTTCCCAGGGAATCAAGTCCTGAAAGTGGTATTACTAATATTTCAATATAGCATTGAGAAAGCAACACAAGAAGAACAAAGTAAAGAAAAGAGAAGGCCAGGAAAACTCAATGATGAAAAACACTGACTTCCAAGCTCAAACTTTACATGAAGGGGACAGAACAGAAAGGACATGTTAATCAGAAAACACTTTTGGAAACCTCAGACTGTACAGCAGCCTCAGGTGAGTTCAGAGCATAGACTAATACCACAGGTGTTTCTAGGGCCTGTTTGCATGTGCTAATTGAGAGCTCTTGATGCACAAGAGCATGTCAGTCAGACTTCTCAATTTTGAGAGTCCATCAAAAAAATTTTTTTTTCATCTCTCCCTTTCTTCATCCAGGTTTTTCCAAAATTTCCCCCTTTCCTGAATGCCTCTAAATGGACAGAGTGGGAGAATTGGAAGATCTTTTTCTCCCATCAAAAGCAGAAACAGACAGACAATATCTGTGTTTCACCATTCTGGGGACAGTAATGTAAATGATGGGAAGGTATCTGGCATTATTGGTTACAGTCACTTAAGCCATTTCCTTGCATGACCTGAAGATGCAGATAGGATGAGCTGATCAGTAAATTAAAAAGGAAGAAATCATAATATTCTACCTTAACAACAGAGTTGTTGAGGAAGGAGTTTAAAAAAAAAAAAAAAAAAAAAACAGAAAAAAGTGAAAATACTTACATTTTCTCATCAAGAAGTCTGGAATTTTTCACATTGCAAAGGTGTACACTCCAAACACCCGTTACACTAAAAATAGGTAAATTAATGGCCAAATGTACAATGCTTGGTAACATAGGGATTATTTTGGTAGATCAAACTAATGACCCACCTGCAGTGCTGCATGGCTGGAGATGACAGTGCAAGAAGCCACAGGTGCATTATCATCCCACCCCCACAAAGGCCTTTAACCCTGTTTTCTTCTCTGCAGTTAAACCACAGGAGAATTGATAGCTTATATTTCCTCCCTGATCTTGTTGTGTTAGCCACAATATTCTGGCTACCCTTATTCTATCCTCTGTTCTAGTAGAGAATTTCACTTCCTTTTCAGTTGTTCTAAGGTTCCCAGCTTTAAAATAAAAAAGAAAAAAGAAAAAAGAAAAAAAAGAAAAAATAAAAAAAGCCACCCAACAAAACCACCCAATCCCATGCCCTATATGCTTCTCATTCAGATTCGTCCAATTAAAAATACTGCAAATTAAACAATCCCAGCTAAATTTCAGGCATTACAGCACATAAACAGCAAGTTTAACAAACTTTTCAGCAAAATTCTGAATATTTTGGTTTGTTTTATTTACCATAGTGAAACTGAACACTTGGCTTAAGCTTGTACCTATTTTTAACAGCCTGTTGTTACTCTCCCATTGATCTGTTGTCGTGTTTAATCAAGATATCAAAAAAAAAAGAAAGAGTAGCCAGTAAGGTAAGCTTCAAGTACTGCACATTTAATTACATGAAGGACTCACTGGGGAGGAAGGGGATAAATCGACCTTTGTATCGGTTTTCATGAGCTTAGGTGTCCTTTTTAGCCTCACAGAATGTTAACCCTGAAATTGGGAAAATAAAGTGATTTGGTGTTTGAATTAAACAAAAGGATACCTAGAGGAACTATTTTACTTCTGCATAAGATTTTCTTCAGCATATTATTATTCATTAAAAAATTAGAATAAAAGTTTTAGAATACAGGTGACTGCAGAAGGGTAGAACAACAACGGTAATGCACAGGTATTTTTAGATTTTTTTTAGCCAATGATTCACCAGCACAGCATGTCCCCATCCTGAATATGATGCAAACACACACAAATATAAGAACTATTTTTCATAGTGTGTAAAACAACAACACAGCAGTAGGACGTATCATACCATGCAGATATACTACATATAGAAACCTCATGCTTTCATTGTTCAGTGGATATAACAGGTTCAAGAGGATTTTTAAAGGGACCTTAAATTCTGTAATTTTTATCCTTAAGAAGCTTGGAAATGACTTTTCTTCCAGATTCCGGCCCTTGGGATCTTAATTCTGTGTGTATAGAATCATAGAATCATTCAGGTTGGAAAAGACCCTTGAGATCACCCAGTCCAACTATCTGCCCTACTTTACAAAGTTCTCCTCTACACTGTATTTCCCCAAACCACACCTGAACAACTCTTAAACGCATTCAGGGATGGGGACACATCCACCTCCCTATTCCAGTGTCTGAACACATCTTCTGTGAAAAATTCTTTCCTAATGTTCATCCTAAACCTACCTTGTTGCAACTTGAAGCCATTCCCTCTCATTCTATCACTAATCACCTGTGAGAAGAGACCAGCACCAACTTCTCTACAATGTCCTTTCAAGTCGTTGTAGAGAGCAATGAGATCTCCCTTCAGCCTCCTCTTCCTCAAACTAAACAGCCCCAGCTCCTTCAATCCCTCTTCTTAAGATTTGTTCTCCAGGCCCTTCACCAGCTTCGTTGCCCTCCTCTGCACTTGCTCCAGCACCTCGATATCTCTCTTGTGTTGAGGTGCCCAGAACTGGACACAATACTCAAGGTGTGGCCTCACCAGTGCTGAGTACAGCGGGACAATCACCCCCCTACTTCTGCTGGTCACACTATTTCTAATACAACCCAGGATGCCATTGGCTTTGTTGGCCACCCGGGAACACTGCTGGCTCATGTTCAGCCGCTTGTCAACCAGAACCCCCCGGTCCTTTTCTGCCAGGGATCTCTCCAGCCACACTTCCCCAAGCCTGTAGCATTGCATGAGCTTGTTGTGGCCCAAGTGCAGGACCAGGCACTTGGCCTTGTTGAAGCTCATTGGGTTAAGATTGGCTCATTGATTCAATCTATCCAAGTCCCTCTATAGAGCTTCCCTATCCTCATGCAGATCAACACTCCCACCTAGCTTAGTGTCATCTGCAAACTTACTGATGGCACATTCTATATCCTTGTCAAGATGATCAATAAAGACATTAAACACAAATGGTCCAAACACTGAGCCCTGAGGAATACCACTTGTGACCAGCCACCAGCTGTATTTAACTCCGTTGAGCACCACTCTTTGGGACTGTCAATCCAGCCAGTGCTTGATCCAGCAGATCATATGCTCATCCAGGCCATGAGCAGCCAGCTTTTCCGTGATAATTTTGTGGGGGACAGTGCATATCTCACGAACAAATGTGATTAATCTGGTGGGAAAGATGCAAGGAAATCATGTAACACAGACTACAAGCACTACACCAAACTGAGTATTTTAACTGAACGTTGCTGCATAATTAGTTTCTCTTTTTTTAAAATGCACAAATAAAACATCAGATGACTACTAGAACTACTTTGGGGATGGCAAGTGAGTGCCAGATCTAAGCTCCCAGAAACCTATCCTCAGACGATGTCACGAGTCTCTTCATCTGAAACATTAAACTTGGAGAACAGACCTTAGATGTAAGAAACTAAAAACGATCAGAAAGAAAATAGCCTGAATTTCCCAGTGAGATCTGTACAAGTAAGAAAAACTAAGCTATCTATATTTTGTTGACATGCGAGTACATTTTTACAGTATGCAATAACTGTCATTGGTATTGTTTCTATGGCTGAATTTAGTTTTATCCTGATAGCAAACACAGGTAACATAACAGAAAGCCAAGTTATACCTGAACAGTTCATGTGGATTTCAGAATATTATTAAAACAGCAGACTTAGCAACAACATTCTGTCAACCCTCTGTAAATGCTAGAATTTTATATAAACTTTCTGAGAAGCATATTTGTGTTAACTTTCAATAGAATGGTAGGATGAGTCATTACCCACATAAAGGGCAAGAATGTATTTGATGTTAAAACTGAGGACAAAGAGAGAACTGGCAAGAACACTTGTACACAGCACAGTAAATACAGCCAGCAATCTTACCCAGGGGCACTGCCTTCTCCAAGAGCTATCAGAAGGACACCCACTCCCCAGAAGAACAGTTTTCATGACTCATTCATTTCTCCACTGTCCCTCAAGCTGCAGTAACTTACCAGCAATTAGGAGACAAGGAAGCCCTGTGTGCACCAACACAGATACCAGCACCATATACTTCCCAGGTAAGATTCAGCCAGTTGCCCAGAACAAAAGAGACAGCAAATGCATGGCATTAAGCAGGAAAGAAAGACGTGCTCTACTTTGCAGCAAGACTGACCAGCATTAGTTTACCCAGTAGTACCAGTTTTTCTCCCCTCCTCCCACAGCCTTATGAGGCTCACAAAAGAGGCAGGTGAGCCCCATAGCCATCACATATCCACCTGTGCTCAGTTATCATAGCTCTATCCCACTATGCTACCAGAGCTGTGGGGCCAAACACTGGCAAGGAGCACAGGGGATCACAGGTGCTTGAAGAAGTAGGACTTAACCACACTTGCGCAGACAGCTGAGGAACCTCGAGGTTTCTCTATGGACTATGCTGAGAAGCTGCAACACAGACATTGGTAGCTGAAAACTAGGCAAGAGCACTTCATAGGTGAGAGTTGTCTGCACGTACAGAAACAGCTAGTATGTGAAGAGAGGGAAGTCAAGGATCTTCAACACATTTTAAGTTTCTGGCTTTTGAAGGCCCAATAAGCACTGGTCTAATGCAAATGTAGCATTGCCTCTAATGCATTCAAGACTAAAGCCCCAGAAGTTCAGATTCCTTTGTGATTTTACAATGTAGAGTAAACATAAACCAACATTTTTTGCACAAAAGAACTGTTATTTTGAAGAAATGCCTAATGCTTTTAAAACAGACATACTAGATTTTTAAAAATGCATTTTTACAAATAGATCATTCTTAAAGATGTGTATTGTCTACGTGGAACATGCACTTATACATAGTTGGCACTTAAATGCCTTGTTGGCTTCCTTTTCTGAGTACACACAAACACACACTTCTTCCTGGTCTTAGGATCTCACTGGATACAATTTCTTCAGTCCTATTTGGCATAATGAGGAGAAAATGCTTTGAAATCAAATGAGGGGAAGAAAATAATAAGGCTACACACATTATGCTTTTACTAACTTTAACGGCAATTAGGCAAAGAAATGATCTGCCTAGCGAGGGAATTGAGGGACTGTCAGTAGATCTGTTAAGAATATGATTAATACAATACTTGAGGGACCAACACAAGATGGGGGGGAGAGGTACCAGAGGGGTGGACACAGGAAAAAAAAAAACCAAAAACCCTCCAACACCTCCAACACATTTCTTGCTCCAATTAAAGGACAGATCAAATAACCCCAGAAGTGGAGAACAGAATCTAGGCCCACAACCTAAAAATATAAAGCAGCAATTTTATTTACCTAGAGGAAAGAAACAGACACAAATCCTAAAAACAATAACTTTTTTTAAAAACACTGAAGCTCACCTGGCATTAAAGGCAGAAAGCAGCAACTATTTTTGTGTTTCTAAACCCCATTAATGCATTTTCTAGTGGTTCATCTTCTGCCACTATACTTTTTGTACACTGTATTTCAAGTGACTCCACTTAAATAATAAGGTCTTTCAAGTGACCTTGTAAAAGTCTTCTCTCAGAAATGCACAGATAGAAATGAACTTTAAAGGTCAGCCTTATAGGGGAGGAAAAAAAATCTGGTTTCCAAGCTGCAGCTTGTATGTGCAGTTAAGGGGTGACTGCGTTGCTTGCAAATGAGAACTATAAAATGGAAGCAGACTGATTTTCATTTTAGTTAAGGAAACCTCAACTAAAAGTCCTAATGCACTCTATCCCTTTGCCACAAGCAGACTTTACTAGATAGTCCACTGGAAGTGCACTTTTCAGGCAAACCAGTCATCTCTGATTCACATGCAGAGCCATTGTACACTTAATGTAAGGAGGGAAGTTGCATTTGCTGTCCTAAGACCTGCATTCTGTCCTACACAGCATCACTCAAGGGGTCTCCTACAGCAATGTCTACGCCAAACATTGCCATGGGAAAAAGGGATCATTTTCCACCACCCAGTGCTAGCAACACACAGTACAAATAAAGGTATACAGAGCAAATACACAACTTTTCCCCTGCTGGCCACAGAAGGTGCACAAGGGAGAGGTACAGGTGCCTTTCCATGCCTTACAGCACAGCCAGCAGCAGGGCAACCGCCTGCGCAGAGGGTGCCAGTGCCGTGGCTGGGGAGATGAAGGACCACTGTGGCCTCTCCGCATCTTCCCCATCCAATGCCACATCCATCCTCCTCTCAAATGTCATTGGCCCAATTGAGGAGAAAAATAATTAGTTTCACTCTACTTCCTACTAATTACAGAGTGTATAATCTGCCAAACGATGTACACGCTCATGTTGGCTGTGGCCTGCTGCCTCCCCCTGCTATCACAGGCATACTCACTCTGAGGCAGGCAGCGAATGGCTTACCAGTGACAGCTGGCAAACCAGCCTCTGGGAATAAAACATTTTAGCACTTCATAAATTTCTAACAAGGTTTCAAATTGCTTCAGTTTCCCTCCTCTCAGCTCTGTCAGCCTTGCAAAGGAGTTGGGGGGGAAGGAGGTGAACACTAATTAAATCAGCAGCAGAAAAGTACAACTAGTAAGATAGTTCATTATTTTTAATAAGTAGCAATTAGAGCACAACTCCAAGGAAAGTTGGATTCTTCCTGAGATCCATTGGCAGCATGGAAAAACCAAAATATATTCTTCTGCCTCAAATTTTAATATAGGAACAAGTTAAGGGCTTTAAAGTGCAGCTGCATGACATGTTTAAACTTAATGGAAGGTGACAAACACAACACTAAAAATTTGAAGGGAACATGCAGCCTAGTTGGTGTTAATGTTAAGTTTTCATATCACTATTCAGATAACAAATTATTTTCAAATTCCTCTATGAAGCTGCCATCAGGATGAAAAGCTCTATTATCATTATTATTATTATTGATTAGACAACATACTACATTATACCAAATCTGACATCCTGTCCGTAGAAGTATAGCTAGAATAAAAATAATAGGATGCAAACGGCTATTGATCATATTTATAGCACATTACCTCACAGGTGTAAGCCAGCAACTCTCCTTTCAGTAAGAATATATAAAACAGAGGGGTTAATTTAGAGGCCAAATGTCCCAGAAAATCAAATATTTATGCATTTGACAGTATAAAAAGTTGCAAAAGGTAGAGATTTTACATGGAAAGAAGGATTATGGGAAAGAGGTAAGTAGAAACAGGTACAAGGAGAAAACAGAATAAATGTGTTTAATAGGAAAGAAATACTAGTGTAGAGTAGTAGTGCCCCATTGTTAGATCTATACTTTTCCTTTGGCCAAAACTGATCCTTAGTACATATGTCCTCATTTTACTAGCAGTGGAAACAAAAAGCCAGTACTGTGAACAGATTGATTCATTTTCCTTATATTTAACTCTGCAAAGAATGGTGCTACTTTCAACTTGAGAGAGAAAAAAAAAAAGAGCAGAAGAGACAGGAAGGTACTAAATCTGGGCTGTGTCACACATCAGAGTCTTCCAATATAGTGCAAAATCCTGCAGGAGGGAACTGAAGACAAAAAAATGCCCAAGCCCAAAATGAATGCACAGCAGAGCAGATGCTTTTATTTTGCAAGAAGAAAGAATTTGCCATCAGGACCACCACTTGCTGTGTCCTCTTCTCAGCAGAATCTCTAAACACAGATGTCTCTTCCAGAAAAAGATATTTGCCTGAAAATATGTTTACTTTTAAAGGAAAGTTGAGTATCGACAGAAAAAAGCATGCTGTCAAATATTTGGGCATTGTTGTTAGAAAAGGCTGAGTCACTGAATGCCTTATTTGCCTCAGTCTTTACTAGCAAAACCAGCCTTTAGGAATCCTAAACCCCAGAGACCAAGGGGAAAGGCTGGAGCAAGGAAGACATATCCTTGGTAGAAGAGGAACAGGTCAGGGAATACCAGATATACATAAACCCATGGGCCCTGATAGGGTGCTGAGGTGGCTGGCTAGTGTCACACTGTGAGGCCCCATTTGATAATCTTTGATAGGTCATGGCAATTGGGAAACGTAACTGAGGACTAGAGGAAAGCAAATGGGACTCCTATCCCCAAGAAGGGCAAGAAGGACAATGTAGGGAACTACAGGCCACTTAGCCTTATCTCCATACCTGGTAAGGTGATGGAGCACCTGATACTGGAAACCACTTCCAGGCACATAAAGAACAAGAAGGTGACCAGGAATAGTCAGCATAGATTTACCAAGGGGAAGTCACGCTTGACCAGATTTATAACCTTCTACAGTGAAATGCCTGGTAGACAATAGGACAGTGGATATCATTTACTTATACTTCAGTAAGGCTTTTGAGACTCACTCTCATGCCATCATCATAGAGATGTTGATGAAGCATGGCCTAGATGAGCAGATAGTGAGGTGGACTGAAAACCCGCTGAACAACTGCACCCAGTGTGGTGATCCGTGGCACAAAGTCTGGTTGCAGGCCAGCATCTAGGGTGTAAACCTGGGGTCAATACTGCATCTAGTCCTGTTCAAGACTTTCTGTAATGATCTGGATGGCAAGCCAGAGTGTATCCTCTGCAAGGCTGAAGATGACACAAAACTGGGAGGACTGGCTGATACACCAGAGGGTCAAGCAGCCATCCCGAGGGCCCTTAACAGGCTGGAAAAATGGGCTGACAAGACCCTCATGAACTTCAACACGGCAAGTGCAACATCCTGTACCTGAGGAGGAATAGGCCCATGCACCAGTACCTGCCGGTGGCTGACCAGCTGGAAACCAGGTTGGTGCCACTACTACATACAGTGCCAGGGCCCCTTTTCAGAAGCAAGCAGCAGTTTTTTTTTAAAGATAGCACAATAAAACCTGCTAATTTTATTCTGAAAGCATATATAAGAGTTCATCTGCACTCATTTTTGTTGCACTTCTTTAAAGAAGTGATATAAAAAACAATGCATCTTTTCTGAATATGTTGTTTTATTAGAACTATATTTTCAATGTGAAAAAATATTTTGAAAAACTTTTGACAAGTTACACCTGGAGGAAGTCTCAACTGCAAATATAATAAAAAAAAAAAAGTGTATGTGTATTAGCAAGCAGGAAAAAAGGACATTTTGGGTTGGCTCCAATAAGGACAGGCTTTTCTTTTCCCTCAATATTTGCAGTGGCTAAACTAAAAAAACAAAACAAAAAAAAACAAACAAACAAAAAAAAAACCGCATACCTCCTCTCATCATGAAAGTGACCACATCAAGGAGCTCCGCAAAGCTCAGTAATGACTTTTGAGGTGGAAACTCCAAACTCTGCTTGAGCACCAGCCTTTGTGTTCTCAGAAGGGTTGAACCAACCCAACCACTCCACAGGTACCTAACTCCCAGCCCACCAAGACACTGCCCCATACACATGCATGTGTACTCCAGCGCTCCAATTTAGTATCCCACCTCTATGCACATCCAACATCATCACCAGCCTCTGCACATGTAGGTGGACACCCAGACATCTCTTTTCACCTCTGCAGCCAGCTCTGCTGGCAAGCCCTGTAGCAGAGACATGGATCTTGGTTTGGCAGATCTCATGGGGCAGCTGGAGCATTGCTGTGCACAGCATCACACTCAGATCTCCACATTCCCAACTCAGACACCCTTACCTGCACCTTACAGGGTAAGGAGGTTAAACCTACTCCAAGGGCACACACTACCTGCATTGTTACAGATTGCATGCCTCCTCTGTGTATTAAAACAAACAGGTGTGCAAAGTGGTAACATTTTTGTTTCACCCTATAGCTTTAGCAAGAGATTTTGCTCTAGAGAGTTTTTCCTCTTGCTGATTAAAGCCAAGTCTCTTTTTGCAAGTAAGAAGTCAGTAGAGATGTTACAGGTTAACACCAGCCAAAGTTCACCTTTACTTAAATTCTCCTACCACTGAATAAGGTCACAATAAACTATTTCTGGGTCAATCCAAAGCTTTTTCTTTATCCTGGAACACATGCTGCTTCTAATCCCTGGTCTCATTATAGCCAACAACACATACATAGGCTTAAGTAACCTGCATTACATAATCGGAGAGATACTGTCCTAATAATTTCCTGCAGAAGCACCGAGGAAAAGTGCCCATTAAGAATGAGCAACACACATCATCTCATCATCAGGGCAAATTAAATAGCAGGACAAATGTGTAATTGGCAATATTTTGTGTAGCACAGCCAGAACAAAAATAAAATTGTGTCATTCTTGCCTAATCTTCCCAGGGCAAGCAGCAATATTCTCTAGCACAAGCCCTGTTATGCACGAGAATGACCCGAGTCTGGCAGCGCTCCCGCAGCATGTTTGACTTTCATCTTTGACGAGCAGCAAGGCTGAACAGATTAACGGGTCTGTCGGCAGGCTGCCTGGTTGCTGGTGCTGCTTGCATGCGAGTGCTGGCCCACGAGGATGCCTACCCACCCTGCACCCCCTCTTTCCTCCACCCCTTTCCCTTCTTCTTCCAGAGCAGCGTACAACAGTTGCATGGCCAGCACAATACTCAGGCTGGGCGCATCTCGTAGCGCTTGCCACATCTCATCCAGGCACTCACAGCTCTGGACACATCCAGCAGAGCACAAGTGTATGGATTTGTCCCACAGCCCCACACAACAGAGGTTATGGGGAGTAACGGGGTGAGCAAAAGGCAGCTAGCCTGGACATCTAGCACATGCGCTTATAGGCAAGCAAGGTCAGGGTGCGGTGCCGCAGTGTGGTCAGTACCTCAGCTTTGTTTTTTTGTATATCAATTTAATTGCTTACCAGGATGAGAAAATATTAGTGGAGAAAAGCAGTGTGGCTGAGGTCAGTGCATAATAGTAATACATACTTCAAATGTCAGTCTGAGATCAGTTATTGCACCTACACAGCAGAAACAAAGACCGATGGTATCTCATGCTTGCTCTATGTGGAAACCAGTTGCTTTGCTGCTCCTGGCTTTTTTATGCCAAAACACACATTTACTCTTTCCCTGGGTGCTTTGCCTTTCCTATGCCCTACCCCGACAGAAATTCCTCTTCACTGCATAATGTTGTATTCCATCTGGTTTTTATTGCCTATAATAATCTTTTAATTCCTTGACCTTTTCTTAACCCAAATTTTCCAGATCCCAAATCTAATTTTTTACAAATCATCATCTTAGAAATTCAGAGTGCATTCCCATCAAAAATACTAACAGATCTTACTGCTAGATATTAACAACAGAGCAAACCCTTATTCAGAGTGCAGATTCAGGAAACAAGCTAATATCTATGGAGATTCATATGAAGTTTTGCAAAACTATAAAAAAACCAAACCACACAGAAAAAACCAACCCTAACTTGTTCTTATATTGTTCACTAAATGAAATGCAAAGCCTTTCATCTCATACCAGCACTGCCTCCTAGTTATCAGAATAAGTTCGCAATGGAGTATATTTTCATTGGGTTGAGTCCGCTAAAAGGCAGCCCTCTTCTAAGGGACACATCACTCTCCCTGACTTCATGCCTACCAAGCTTTGGTTAAAGGATAGGGACCATGAATGTTTAAACCCAGATAAACCATTTGTGGCTTCCATAAATCTACATACCTAGGGCTTTTACCATGCCATCAAATATTAATAAATGCTTTTATGTTATTCCAAGTGCGGAGACAACAATTTAGAAGCATAAAACTAGTAAAAATGAGTTCATTTAAAAAGCTTTCATTCCAAATCTTTTATTCATTCCACATGAATTCTTGCCACCAGGAGGGATTCAGGATTGAAATACTACATGCTTATCTAAAGCAGAATACTGGGCAACCTTAAAAATATATATTTCACCAGTGCCTTCACATTCCTTGGGCAATCCCAGAAAAGTACAGGCCCATGAATGAACACGGCAGATGTACAGTGACAGAAATTTGATTACCAAGGAGAAGGACATGTATATAGGTCAACCAGAATCTCATATACCGTCAGAAATATTCATACGGACTAAAGAAACATCTCCTTGTTATTCAGTTTACATATAGATGTTAGAAGAGATATCTTACTATGATTTATAAATATTATTATACCATTATACTGTTGCATTATGAAGGCGGGATAAGTGTTACAACATGATGTAATGAGTATATGTTATGACTACCATCTTAACAGAGAGTTTTAAGCATGTCCATTACCTTCTATGCCCAAGTTTCACTAATCTTTGAATAATAAATTAACAGCAAAATTTATCAAAAATTTATCTTCAGTTTAATGCAGGAAATGAAAAAAAATTGCTGAAGCTACAAAGCACTGGAAAAGAATATATACCAGTAACTCATCTTAAAGAATATTACAACTTTTAATATTCATTTAAGTAGGACTTATACAATTTTTCCTGACGTTAATACTCAGTGCTGGCAGTGCTTTAGGGTACTGTATTTTACCCTGATAAACACATATATTAAGGATTAATTTTAAGGGAGTTATTAACATAACATTTACTGCTATTTTACAACTGAAGTTGGGACATAAGATAATGGAGGACGATGAGGGCATGTTTCCAAGATGTTAAACGATCTTAGCAGGGAGCTTTTGAGTGATAATTTTACAACATAATTTTAAGACATAATTTTTTGCCTTCAAGAACATTTCTACAGACTCCTGTGGTGTCTGTGCCCTTTACAGGATGCACAGAGAAGGCAGACAGAGGCCATTGTACGTTCTCTCAGTGTACAACAAATGGTTGCATCAGGAACAGCGCAACTACAAAACAGTAAAGGGCTGATAAGAGAACTAATGCAGCTGTAAAACTGGGAATATTTTAGAGTAAAAATCAACCACTACCTTAACACGCGCTGATGAACTGCTTATGTGATTAGAATGTCAGACGATACAATGATATAGGCAAATTTTCCACTCTATTTCCTTAGGTTATATATTCATTCCTGCACTAAGGTGAGCCCCAGTGTCAGAATAAGCATCGGAATCATTTAAAGGGCACTGACAGATACTTTTGTAAACCAAAACAGTGTATTATACATGCTACTCAATGAAATGAGCGTTTGCCCTTGCATTTTGAAACAACTGTTTAAAAAAGGATATAAATTGTTATAAGCACAAGAGTTGATTTCTTTAAAAAGATATGATTGAAAGAAAGCAGAGAACAGTGCATTATCAAACAATTTTAATGTATATTTCAGTATCATATTTCACAACATTAAGTGTCAAAAGATGGCAGGTAAATCCCACACAAAACTCAAACAAAATGCTCAATGCTTCATTTTTTGCTCTGTGATATCCTTTGGAAGAAAATGCATCTAATTTTGATCAATTATGTTTATATCTGATTTCTAATGCACAGAAGCCAATGGAGAGATATAAATACTGTCCTCCTCCAAACATAATTATATCAGAGAATTGCATACTGAAGAAGTAGGAGAGATGTTTAAGTTAAGGCATAGTATTGGTACAAGAATAAAGCTGGCTGTGAAAATATTTGGGGTGCAAATTAGAGGTTTTAAAGCCAAAATAAAGCAAGTTCTGTCCATACAACTAAGAGGAAAAACAACCCACCCAGTAAATTCAAGAGGAAGATTACATGATGACGATGATTATATGATTGCCTGCTGTCATAGAGGGCTGAAGCTGAAGAAACAGGAATTATCTCATTTCATGTTCTCACAAATATCGCAAAAAAATACGACACTAGAGTCACAAGTGAAAGAGCCACAAAAAAAGAAGTTAACCTCTACAATTAATTCAAACTAAAGGAACCTTTTTAAAATTCAGGAAACTCAAGGAGGAAATGTATTGGGATTAGAGACATAGTCCATACTATTCTGTGTACCAAATAAGATAGATTCACACAAGTATTTCACAACCCCATGGTATGTTGAAGTACTTTTCTGAAGGAAAACAAAGCAAATGAACAAACAAAAACAAATGGGTAATGAATGCATTTAATCTCCAAGATACCAAAAAGTTATTGGGGTTTGGTCTATGCTGAACTTATTTCTGAACATGCAATAATATGCAGTCAATATACAATGATTTCCTAGGCTGCAGCTAGAACCTGCATTACTACTTGCTGGAAATCTGCCTGACAAATAACAGCTTTACATCAAAGATGCGAATAAAATTACCCAAGAGGCATTAGGAGCTCTGTTCACGGCCTATAGAAGAGCCTCAAAGTAGAACAGCAAAAAATAACCTCTCCAAGCATTTATGCTGCTACAGGACCTGAGGTCAAGCACAGAAGGACTGACATACCAACCTTAGGTAGTATTTAGCAGATAAGCATCTATTTTTAAATGGAGCATGAAGTAGAAATCTTGGCAGTAATTTAGAGGTTTTCTCCCATGTAGTAATACTATCTGCCTTCCCGTTAGCCATCGGCTGCCTCCCTTTCGTCCAGCAGCTCAATGGGGATGCAATGACTACAGAGAATATTCACAGGTGAATCATGATGTTTCTTATTAATAGCAAGATTTAGAGAAAAGTCCAATTCAATACAGGTTTTCCATAGCACTCAGAGATCATCTTACCTCTCCATAAACAGAACATGGTTTTAAGAAAAAAAAATCAATAAAGGAAAAAAAAAAAGACAAAATAGAGATACACATTATAGCTGCACATTATAGCAGCAATTAGAAGCTCGGTTATACACTTGAACAAAGGTCTCCAATATCTCCAGGCACTCAAGGTTTTCTTTATACTGTGCTTGAACTACACTGAACAAGTAAGATGAGAAAATATAAAGTTAGTAATTTTTTTCTGAATATCTGAAATCTTCACATCATTCTATTTATTCCTACAGCTATTGCCATCTTCCCAAGTGTTTTGATTTAATTTTCAAATCTTTATCCATTCTTATTTTATCCATTTCATTTAATGTTTCTTATAGAAAAGATTTTGGCCTAGACTGCTCAGCTCAGATCCTTTCCTCCAAACACTTTTTTGTCTTTTTCCATCCTTGCTTAGAAGTTGCTGGTCCAAGTCCAGTAAGAAGAAGAATCGTTCCGATTTCTATCTTGATCTATCAGTCTAGCTGTGTAACCAGCACTGTTTTTCTCTTGTGGTCTGCTGGAAGATCCTCCTACTGTATTATTGCTATGATTTAGCAATATCACAGTGTTTCTTATTAGTAGCAAGATTTCAACATAAAGATAGAAATCACTGGTTACACCACATTTTGAAAATATTCCACTTGGAGATTTGCCATATTAGATCTACTTGATTAGATTTGCAAGGCTGGTGAGCATTAGTTTGCATAAACTACCAGCTGAAGCTCATTTTCAAATAGAGCTAATCAGAAATTATTACTGAACCCAAGAGTGAAGAGATCAGCTCTTTAACTGGAATACTCACTAGGGTTGGAAACAAGTCCCAGTCAGTTCAAATTCATAAAAACCTGTTCAACCACATGATTTTTATCCTACATAGGTTATTCTTCAAAGAAGATTTTCTTCTCCTTTGTTTTTCCTCTAAGTGATTTTTATCTCATATAGGTTATTCTTTAAAGATTTTCTTCTCCTTTATTTTTGCTCATTAAACAATCCCTCCCCCCAAAAATTCATTCAATTAACCCTTCCCATCCTGCAATCAGAAGAATTAATACACGAGGGGAAAACTATTCACCAGAGAGTTTATCACACAATAAAAACAGCATCACAATGCAGCCTGTTGATACATGGGCCCTTGAACAGACCTGAAGTGGTACTACCTCTCAAGAGATGCTTTTGCAGCTTCTCATGCACTAGCTAAGTAATAGGGGCCAATATGATTGTCAGAGGACATTAAAGCAGCTGTTGAACTAGATAAACATACAGCGTAACTTAGCATAAAATGCATTTGTTTTATTAGCCACAAAACAAAATACTTGCATCATTAACATGTAATTCATGAGTCTATAATACAGCCTTGGGAAAATGCTAAAAGGTCAGACCCCCAAGTAACATAATAAGCCCTTAGAATTAAAAGCCTCAACAGATCTGACAAGAATTGAAGGAAGTCCAACAGCAAAGAGTTTTTATTCTTTAGCACTTCTCCTCCAGTACACCTTTAGCCTCAATTTAGTTCTGAAACCTTGTTCACCACCATTCTCCATCTGATTCTTTTATATGCTGAAAATTAGGCTTTCCAGATCTGCACAAAAATGTACTTTGAAGGGGGGGTGGGAAGGGACCAGGGAATGACAATGCTTTTCCATCAAATGTGTCATCAGAAATGCATACTCATGAGCTCTTCGCAGGAAATTCAGAATAAAAGAAAGTGGAAGAGGCTTATCAAATCATTAAACATAGATGTGCACCTATGGCCTGTTGGACATCAAGACTTCCACGTACCATAAAAAGACAATACAAGATTTAATTCAAATGGAAACTGGAATTAGCTCTCCAGTGTACATATGGAGAGATGCAGCTGAGCTCTTCAAAATGGGGGAAGAGAGAAAGAGAGAGGGGGAAAGAGTTCAGATGCCTAAAGTTCATTGTCTAGTGCTCATTAAGACACCCACACAGAGCTGGCAGGTAACTACAAAACCTGCAAGACTCCTCATCATTTCCAAGAAAGCTGCTCCTGGCCAGGCAAGATATGGCACAGAACTCAAAGCAACACAAACCATCTAGTTTTAGGCAAACAAATTCCCAACATGAGAACTGCCACAGGTAGCTTCCTGGACCCCACTGGCTATAATAGCTGGCTGTCCATAGACTACAATCAGAGCTTGTCTGATGGACAGTCACAGATAGACACCCAAATGTCTTCTAATTTTGATCTCAGATTGACTCACAGCTCTTCCTTACTGTAGGCTTCATTTAATCAAACCACCATATCATCAAACTGTTTACAGAACCTGTTACCTAACTTTTTAAATATGTGATCTTGAATCAAAAGATATAGATGAAAATGGCTAAACCAGCCACCCTAGAGAAAACATCAGGAAAGAAATGTCCACCCCTCTGGAAAGCAGTAGAAAAACGACTGCATATTTATCTGGTGCTGAAATTTCACCTGAAGTACACATCTGTATGCTAATCACTCACTTCCCTTAAGACAGTTGTATAAATACCTTAATCCCACTTTCCTAGGTATCACAGTTGTGCATGCCATCCTTTTCAGTAACGGTCACCAAGTGCTGCTGCTCTGATTCCATCTCTACTAATTTTGGTCTCCTCCTGGCATACTTCCAATTGTGTTCTAATAAAGTCTTTGTTTCACACAACATTCAATATATCTTGCAACCATCCACAGACATAAGCATATATGTATTTTTTGCATATACTCTAATGATAGTTCCCAGTGAACAGGAAAATTGCATAGCGGAAACTGAAAAACAAAACAGGAGACTATTTACTGACAGGAAAAGCAGTAATTTGAAGCAATTAGGCCATATTTTGTGCTTGAGAAGAGACTCATCAGCATACAGATATTTCATATACCTCTTTAAACATGAGGAAAATAAATATGAAGGCATAAAGGCAAAGGTCTATGGAGAAACAAATATAGTCCTAACTGTAGCCCCCTTCAAATTGCTGAAAGCAAGACATAGGAGTAGAGGGGAGTAAAAAAATCAGCATCAGAGATATCAGCATCATGAATTATTTTTATAGTTATAGACAACAGACATATTTTTCATGGTAGAAGATATTCCAGTAGAACCAATTGTGTTCAGGCATATTTGGGTATTAACAGTGGTATGCAAGGTGCTATCACTGAGTAGAGGGGACACAAGGCTGCTAGTTCTATCCTCTCACCCTCAATCTGCCTGCTTCCCACCGCATTCATCATGACCAAGTCCAACATAAATAGTTTCACAAGGTCAAACACATTTGGAAAAAAAAAGCTCATCAGTAATACCAAGGAGCCAGTTAGGGACAGAGGAGAGGAATGAATCATCTTTTGTTACTCTTGAGGAAATGGGATATTATAATTAATGGGGAAAACTGCATCTATTTCATGCATATAACATGAATGCTAAGGGAACCAAGACATTTTTGACAAATTGGACATCGCACACAACATACTTATTAATTCATAAATTAAAAATACATTCTGTTACCCTATCAAAAGAAACTTTGCTTGTTTTGGTCTCTCAACATTTTTTTTCCTTTTTATCACCCAATCTGTAAAAAAAAACAAACCTCACATTTTTGAAAGAAAATCATAAAAGACTTCACATCCATCTTGAACCATCATGCCTCTCTGCATTTCAGATTGAGTTGAAATTTCTAATTGAAATGATTTTTCATGAGTTAAACTAGAAAGGAGAAATAAGTGATACATTTAAATTATTTATTCATCTTATTTATAATTAATTAGGTTTTTCTCTGTGCACAGTCAGGCTATACTAGAGTGTTTGATTTTTAAAACCTTCTCTATCATCAGGCAACAATGGATGACTGCTTTTCTCATGTCACTCTTGTTTGAGTTTGCTCTAGAGATTCAGACAACTCCCATTCACATCTTGGTTGACTTTAATGCATTAACCCTCGCAAGTCAGAAATGACAGCTAAAACCTTTTCAGTGAGAGGTGTTAGGCAGAGCTATGTGCCAGGCTGCACACATCCAAGCTGCTCTATGTGTAGAGGTGAGGAGGGCAAGACTGGGATCGATCCCACTTAAATGCAAGTCTTTCCTCCTCCTCTCCATTGAAGGACAAAAGCAGAAAGTTGTGCCTAGGTGAAGAGACTCCACGACACTTCTGGTTTTGAGCAAGGCAAGCAACTTTTCTTCACCAGGGAAGCAAGAATAAAGGAAAGAGGCTGAACTCCTTACAAAAAGCATAGGAGGCAAGAACTTCTGAGGCAAAATGGGAATAAGGTCTTCCAGACCATTCTTCTCCCAAGACAGCACTGTAGGGATGGCTGCAATGCATGCTACACACAGTGTGAGAAACAGCAGAACTTCCTGGCGTGGCACGGACAGGCCCTGGGCTGGTGGCACTGGGAGCTGCTCCTCATGTCTGCCTGCGCAAAACCACCCTCAGCTCAGCCCGAGAACTAGGTACCACACTTGCTCTCTTACTGTGTTTGTCCTAGCTGGAAAAAAATCGGGAGAAGGTGTTTTGTTACCCACTGGTGCTGAGAGAATAAGTGGAGTGGGGAAGGGAGGAGGAGGTATTTAATCCCAAGAGGGTCTTCTTAAAAAAAAAAATAAATAAAAAAAAAAAAAAATTAAGAATCAGAAAGGGTTTCCAGTTTCATCTTTTGCCTCCAGTTACAAAGATTAGCTTGATAATCCTAATTAAAAATACTGAATATTTTTACACTTGAAAACAAAAGATCATGTTTTTAAGCTTTGCTTTGCTCCCTAGTCTCAAGAGTCAGAAACAACCCTTTTTTTAAACAAAGGTTAGCAAGCATATGTAATCACAACGCTCCACAAACACATAGGCCTGTTCAAGAAAAAGAAAAAAAATATTACGCTGTGCAATAAAATCCAAGGCACCTTAAAAAGTTGTTTGGTTTTTTTTTTTATTCTTTTGTTCAGAGACAAATAAAAGGTGCTGCACTTAGGGAACAAGAGAAACATTAAAAATAAAAAATAAATAGAAAACACAGGGCCATGTAATTTTCACAAATATACTGTTATTAAAGAAGGGTTTAGAAATTGTTAAACCTCATTTTTCCCCAAGGCTTCTAGCAAAAGTGCAAAAAAAAGCTGCATTTCTCCTGTATGAATCACTAAACTCAAAACTTGAGGTTTAAAGAAAGTGGCTAATACTGCAAAGCTGGTAAGATCCCAGCATGCAGTAATACCCTAGTTTTCATATGGCGATACTTTAAGATTTTCTAACACTTATAATGCCGTGCCTAAGTTTTACAGTTCACTTAAAACCAACGAGACTTTAATGTGGAGAATAATAGAAAGGTGTGTTAAAATCCACACCACTGAATTGAAGGGAGGGAGGAAGTCAGGATTTTGTACTGACCATTAAAAAACAGTAACAAAGAGAGCCGTGTGTTAGAGAAGCTAGAGAAGAACATATCGAGAAAAGCCAAGTTGTTACAAAACAAGATAAGGAACTCCAGCTAGAGCAAAGAGGAGCAGGAAGAGGCAGCAAAGCTGCACGTCTCCGACAGTGCTCATTGGGCTGGTACCTGCTATCTTTGCACCTGGAGGTGAACCCTGGATGCTACTGCTCTGAGGAAAGAAGCCCATCAGTCATGTAGGACTAATGCAAGATTAACGCACAGGGAGTGATGGAAGGTGCAATACTCTCCACAGCAAGCATGCGGTGAAGGAGTAAGCTCCCCCAGCCAGCAAACGCGACTGTGGGGCACAGAAAGATGGTTGCGCTGCTGCAAGGAAGGAGAATGGAGGATTGAGCTTCTTGATCCTGAATCAGCTGAGCAGAGGGGAAAGCAGCAGCAGCCCTGGGAAGTCCCAACTCAAGGCAGGCTGCAGGCAGGTATCCCAGTGTAGCTGGAAGGTGTCCTTCACAGCCCCAGACAGCACACTGAGCTTTGGAAGACAGCTTTACAGGGGAAGAGCGAAAAACAGGGTTTGGTTCAGAGCACTGAGCTTCACATTTGCCTGGTTGGCAGCAAGCCCAGAGGGACGCTGGCAGTGCAAACTCAACAGCCAGAATAACCTGAGCACTCCCTATGCCATCCCTCCGATCCCCTCAAATTGCTCTATGTCTTGTGAGAAATTCACCTCTTTATCAGCTACTGGATTCAAGCATTAGCTATCCACACACACCACTTCTGTGATGGCTCCATGAGACCATGGGTCCCCAGTCCTCACCCCTGCCACATCTGACATTATTTATGCAAGACAGTGTACGTTCTACTCGNAGAGGCCAAACCAAATAAAAGGAAGGACAATGAAAACAGATCACTTCAGATTTGGAGGCCTGTCTTTCCTCCAGTGTACGTTCTACTCACAGAGCTAGATCAGAAGTTTTAGCAACCATGAAAACATGAGGGGCACATCTCTAAGGGACACAATTAAATCTGAACCCGAGGTGAGCAATACACCATACTGCCATACCTAAAATGTACGAACAATTAAATTCTTCTAAAAAATAGATGTGATTTTCATCCCTTCCATACAAAGCTGCTACGTTGCATGACTTCTTTCTAATGTGAAAGTTATATAGAGTTGCATGCAGTTCTTCCTCTCCTTAAAGGGGCTCTATTTCACCTTTTGATATAATCTTGATGGTTCCCTCGCCATATTAGAAATATTTTCAAAGCAGACAATCTCCTATTGAATCTTCTTCCTAAAATAAAGGCTTATTATGGCTGGTGCTTTATGTAGGTCGAGAATGGTTTTGCAGATCTTCATGTAAATAAGGCTTGAAGCAAACAACCCGCAGGGATTCCCCTGCCCTCAGGTGCTACAATGTTTTAATTCGGTTGGTTACACAAACCCTACCTTCCAAAAAACAAATTTTGTTTTTCTTTGTCAGAAGCACAAACTTTCTTGTTCCATGGCCTAAGGGCTTCTTTTGTTTGTTTGTTCAGTTAAAAAGCAGTGGTTTTGGCAGACTGCCTGGTGATGGTGTACAGCGCTGTAGGGATTTCAAGTGCTCTCCTATCATTTGCAGGTATTTTTGTTGTCACAGATTTAGTGTTTGATTCTGAACCCCCTGTTCTACCAGCCACTGCAGGAGCCACCCTAAAACATTGAAGAGCATCCCTTGTTGAGGGGAAGACATATGCTCCCCTCTCTCACAGTGACTCCCTGGCAAGTAGCCCTATATAGTGGATTAAGGATTTGTACGCGATACGCAAAATCCTGTTGGTTCCAAGGGGACAACTCAAGGTGACCAGCCACTTGTGTGACCTGCATTTAAAAAAAAAAAAAAAAAAAAAAGTATGGAGGAAAAAGAAAAGGAAAACAAGAAATTGTCTTGTGGTATTGGTCCCAGACTTCACCTGATACCACACTGCACTTCTCAGCTTTTAAAAGACACTTTAAAACAGAAATAGACTAAAATAACTCTGTGTAAGTGAGCAGTCATAAACACTTGGAGTCCACCTGTACAGCACTTTTCAGTGTTCAAATAGGCAGAGGCATCTTTGAAACTCAGAAAGCACCCAATCAAAATGTGCATTAACTACTGGGGCTGGATTGCAGTAGCAATCCTACAGAAATTTGAGGAATGACAAAACAGATAATAACAATAATTAATAGAGTAAATCATACCATAAATAAAAAATTGTTAACTCTATGATACAAGATTTATTTCACCTAGAGAGCTGACTTTCAAGCAGACTTGAAGACGAAATTGTGGAACTGAGTTACTGTCTCTGAGATTTGTCTGAGACCAATATTCAGAGAGACAAATCTCCCAGCCAAAAAAATAATAAGAAACTTTGCTTGGGTAGTGGGAGCCAGAGCAGGGCTGGAAGTCAATCCCTTTTTGTCAGAGGAGAAAAAGCTTAACAGCATCATTAGTTTTTTTGTGTACGAAATGAAATTTGCCGAACAAAGCCCAGTGCTATTAGGAAACAAAAGCACCTGTAGAAAGGAAGGGACTGGTCCCTCATGTACAGACACCTTTACTAGAGAAGTTTAGAGGAAAAAGCTTTTTGCTTGTTTATTTGTTTGGAGGTTGGTTTGTTTATTTTAATTAGATCATACAGTCGATGTACAGTCCAAATAGATACAGATGGGACCACAATTGGCAGTTTTTAAGCCTTCTCCCTGGTTTTTAACTGCTGAAAAAGAGGAGATCCTTCTTACTAGCTCAAATTCTATGGTTATAAGGGGAAGGAAAGTGACAGGGAAAGACGGGAAGGAAGTCTACTCCCCAGCAAAAGTCAGTATTCTCTTCAGATCCTTCCTCTGAGTATATTCAAAATATCACAACACCCCAATCAGTCCTTTTCCTTACTTCTACTTAAGAGCTCATATCTCCATTGTTTTAAAGCAAATCAGTGACGTTTCCTCTGGGGAGATGATGTATTTGCAAGGACCTATAATGCAGTCATACCAGTGACAGCTTTGGCTGGCTGATTCAGGACAGCCAGCATGACTTTACTAGGGGCAGGTCCTACCTGACTAGCCTAGTGGCCTTCTATGATAGGGTGACTATGGCGGTAGATAAAGGATGACCTATGAATGTGATCTATCTGGACCTCTCTAAGGTTTTTGACACAGTCTCCCACAACATCCTGCTCACCAAATTGGAGGGATACGGATTTGATGGGTGGACTGTTCAGTGGATAAGGAACTGACTGGATGGTTGCATCCAGAGGGTGGTACTCAATGGCTTGAGGTCCAGACGAAGAGCAGTGACAAATGGTGTCCCTCAAGGGTCCGTGCTGGGATCAGTACTGTTTAACATTTTTATCAATGATATAGGCAGAAGGATTGAGTCCATCATCAGCAAGTTTGCAGATGACACCAAGCTGCATGGTGTTGTCAATACACCAAAGGGATGGGATGTCATCCAGATGAACCTGAACAGGCTGGAGAGGTGGGCCCAGGTGAACCTCATGAGGTTCAACAAGAGCAAGTGCAGGGTTCTGCACCTGGGCTGGAACAATCCTCACTATCAATACAGACTAGGAGATGAAGTATTAGAAAGCAGCACTGAGGTAAGGGACTTGGGGGTCCTGATGGATGAGAAGCTGGACAGTGTGCACTTGCAGCCCAGAAGGCCAATCATGTCCTGGGCTGCATCAAAAGATGTGTTGCTAGCAGATCCAGAGAGGTGATTCTGCCACTTTGCTCTGATGAGACCTCACCTGGAGTACTCTGTGCAGGTCTGGAGCCCTCAAGATAGGAAGGACATGGCCCTGATGGAGCGGGTCTGGAGGAGGGTCACAAAAATTATCAGGGGGATGGAACACCTTTGCTGTAAGGACAGGCTGAGGGAGCTGGGGTTGTTCAGCCTGGAGAAGAGGAGGCTCCAGGGAGACCTAATAGCAGCCTTCCAGTATCTGAAAGAGGCCTACAGGAAGTCTGGGGAGAGTCTATTTACAAAGGCCTGCAGTGACAAGATATGGGGCAATGGCTTCAAGCTGGAGAACACATTTAGACTGGATATTAGGAATAGGTTCTTTACTACGAGGGTGGTGGAACACTGGAACAGGTTGCCCAGGGAGGTGGTTGAGGCCCCTTCCCTGGAGATATTCAAGGGGAGGCTCAACGAGGCCCTGGGCAACCTGTTCTAGTTGGGGGTGTCCCTGCTGACTGTGCGGAGGTTGGACTAGATGATCCTAGAGGTCCCTTCTGGCCTGGACCATTCTATGATTCTTCAAATTCCCTATCTGGCCAAGAGTCAGATCACTTAGTGAAACACTTGGTTGTTTGGGTTTATTTTTTTGTTTGTTTTTTTGTTTTTGTTTTTTAAATCAAACCACAAAGGCACACAACCTACAGGCTCAGTGAAGACCACAAATAAGGGTGCATCCCAGTGACTTTCCATCACACAGTAACAACTTCAAGTTACTAATAGTCAGCCTTAGAAAGAATTAATTAATGGCATGTTACAGGCTCCAGAGAAATCATCCATCACTCATTGACCTTGTCATTTTGACACAATACTACCTCTACAAATCATGTAAAGTACATATGAAACATTCAACTATTTAGATATACAAAAGAGAGCCTATTGTTCCACTGATAAATACATTTAGCTCATCAACATTAAGAGGAACTCTAGGCAACATAATTACAGAACATATATAATTTGGATTAGGCAACAGAAGAACTACAGTGAATAAAAAGTAGTGTTTAATTCCACCCCATCTTACTTTTCTATCTGCAGCCATCCACATATATCTTTTTGTCACATTTTGAGACTGGGAAGCTGCAAAGAATTTTTACTTGTATAAACTTAAGTCTATTTTTCTTTTTTTATGTCTTTTAAAGTATAACATCATAAAGAGATGACAAAAAAGATACCATTTTGTTTAAAGCATATGAGTACTGGATATTTTTTTTTTCAAGTCTAACAAAATACTCATCACAAACAAGCATCACACATTGGAATATGCCATTAGACACAGCATATACTTTTGAAAGTGTTCACATTAAAACACAAGCATGTTTAAAAAAATATACAGAATTATTTAGGTGTCTCCCTTTTAATATTAGGTGGAGGAAAAGGTAGAAGAAGTTGTTGCATGTAAGCAATAGCAAAGGTTTTTGCTGGTGCTAGCCACAACTGGTATGCCAGTATGTGAGAAGTTTTGCTGTGGTCTGCATCTCAGAACCACATCAAGTGGCCCATCAGCGTAGCATGCCTCCTCCCTCACAGCAGCACCAGCCTGTGTGCTGGGGCTGGATCATCACCAATTAACCTGGTAATCCCAATCAGACTGGTCATCCCACTGGCAGGTGTCAGAGCAGCTGCCTCCGTGACTCCCACTTCCCAGAACTGGTGAGCATGTCAATTCTACAGTTGCTGCTTAGGTGACAAGTACGTAGGTGCAAGTTTTGTTGGGTTTGTAGGTCAAAATTGGTGACAGAATCATACAGCTGTAGTTGCAGAGAAAGACAGAGTTAAGGACTCCAAACAATGGTACTCTCTGGATCTGTTCCTGTTAAGGCTGGTGAACCATCACTGTTTGCCCTGTAGACACTGAGAAGTATCACGGCTTCAAGTTCACCATAGAGCATTTCTAATGTTCCCCCTTTTCTACACATACATGAACAAAGTTTTCATCTTGTTCGCTTTTTAACTCATTCTGTCACCTTGAATTCCATGAGTGTCCCCTAACTTCATCTTCAAGGGTTTTTTTTATCCAGGGAAGAGTGGAGAAGTCAAAAGAAAGGGAGTTCAAGTAAAGCAGAGAGCAAAAATAGTTCTTTTGACAAAGAATAGAACTCTAGAGAACCATATTTTAAAGAATAAGATTTAGTTTTACTGGAAACATATTTGTCCTGAAACTAAAACTTTAAGTATAATAGCTATCATCTCAATTATAAATCTTTACAGCAACTGACAAGCAAGCAAAATTCATCAGTAATAGACAAAATTTCCCAGCCCTTGCACACAGCTTAGAACACCTCAAGACTACCATGCAAGTAAATAAAAAATTAGGATTAGGCTTTTTTTCTGATGAGAAAACATTCCAGCAAGAAATAGATTCTGAATTCTATTTGAAAATATTGATCTCTCCTCTGCTTTGTCAAAGCATTTGTCTGCTTACATAGTGCATCCAGATATTTTATACTCTGACAAAAGCTTTCCCCCCTTTATTTTCCCATGTTAAACATGTTTTGCTTAATATGGCAAACTGGACATCATTGGGTGTTTGGCAAAGGTACTCGTTTTGCATCTGCCAAATTCTTCTACCCTTCCAATTAAATAAATTATGGAGCTACGTTAAGATGTATCAGAAGCTACTGTACTGATAAGCTGTTGCCACACGATTAATTATATTAAACACACATACACATTAACTGCACAGCTAATAAATCAGAAAGGGGTAAACCTTTCTACCTAACAGTGTTTCTGTGCAAAGGAATATCTAGGTTCCGTAAAGAGTTTATAAACCTCAATGAATGACACTGGCTTCAGACTTGACAGATCACCAAGCACAAGTCAACCATGAATTCTCTCATTGTCGAATTTAATAGAATCTCAGCAATGGGAGAAACCTCATTCTGTGCTGCAAACATTCAAAGTCACAGCCTGCTGCTCATTTCTTAATTATGTAAAAACCTATTTAATGCTTATTCTCAGTATGCCATTTTCATCCAACTAAAACTTTTAGAAAGTATTCTTAAAATGGAGGGAGATTGTTCTCAGTCAGGAATTAATAACAACTGGAGGCTTTATTTTGCACATGCCAAAGAACAAATTTCTAATTAAATCAAAAGAAAAAGTGCCAGAAATTGTCAAAATGAGTTTCCTTTCCCTCTCTCTTTCCTTTTTTTTTTTTAATTTTTTAAAAAGACAAGGTCTGTGAACACTTTGTTTAATGAAAAACAATTGGATAGAGCCTTTCTTCCATCCTGACCAGTCACACACTGCTGTGCTGTGCTCAGGATAGGTAGATTCTGAAACAAAGTCATTTGTCATAAAGTAATCAAGGAACAAGAATGCACTGGGACTTAATTTTTCCCTAGCAACTTAAAAAAAAATACCAACATGTAAACAAGAAAATAAGAAAAAAATGTAAGTAACCCTTGGGAAAAAGAACACAAGAAGTCTTACTCAATTTTTACAATAGAGAGGACTAGTTCACCAAGTTAAGAAAGTTGTAAGGGTTAAAAAAGGAATCTGAGTCTCTTGGTATGTTGTTTAATCTTTGGCTATTACTTGCAGCTCTCCATTGCCAACCTGAATATCACACATAAGTAAAAGCTTAGTATCCCATGTTAGTATTCATTCTAAATACTATGGAAGGGATTATTTTTTTCCCAGTATACTTTTCTACTAAATCTTATAACAACAATACAGATCACCTAGCACTAGCAACATGCTGCACCTCATTATGCCTTTTAACTCTGTCTTCTTTTCTCTTTTGATGTATAGAGAAAAAATACCTCATGTAGGCTTATCCTTATTTAGATGTGCTATACAAAACTGCAGCATTTTTGCAGAGCCATGGAGCCATAAAATATTTATAAGGACACACAAAAATAACATAGTTCTTTGTAAAACCATTTACTACCCTCAGCTTCTTCCAATTCCTACAAAAGTTGATTGAAAGAATCCCATTAATTCAATAGTTCCAGGATCAAACTAACAAGGTACATGTACCGAACATGCTCAAATTTGGGTAAGCGGCATATCACAAACTCTTTATACTTCCTTCTTAAGTCTCCTTATAGTCTAAAAAAAAAAAAAGTCTAAGCATCAGGGGCATAACGAAGAGGGAACAATCTTCCTGTACAACAGCAAGAGTTTTTCCATAGTCTCAGCATTTCCTTTGGTTCAGCTGGTAGTGCCTGAAAACAATAAGCATAGAACTTTTGTACAGGACACACTCAGAAACCTCAGGCCTGTCAGAATTGAGCAACCCTGTGTGGAAGTTGCTAAAAAGTAACAAACACCACTCCTGTTGAAAGGAAGGGTAGAAGAGAGTCCATCCTGACACAGCAGGCATTTTGGACCGCAGTATTGTCCGGAGACTTTCCACCTATGAATATTGCTGCATTTCATAGAATGCTTTGGGTTGGAAGGGACCTTAAAGATCATCTAGTTCCAAACCCCTGTGAAGTCATCTCCCACTAGACCAGGTTAATTAAAGCCCCATCCAAACCGGCCTTGAAAACTTCTAGGGGTGGGGCATCCACAACTTCTCTGGGAAACCTGTTCCAGTGCCTCACCACCCTCACAGTAAAGAACTTCTTCCTAATACCTAACCTGAGTCTACCCTTTCTCAGTTTAAAACTATTACCTCTCATCCTATCATTACATTCCCTGATAGAGAATCCTTCCCCATCTTTCCTGTAGGCACCCTTTAGGTACTGGAAGTCTGCTATAAGGTCTCCCCAGAGCCTTCTTTTCTCCAGGCTGAAGAAGCCCAACACTCTTAGCCTGTCTTCACAGGAGAGGTGTTCCAGCCCCCTGATCATTTTTGTGGCCCTCCTCTAGACCCTCTTCAACAAGTCTGTGTCCTTCTTATGTTGGGGCCCCCAGGCTGGACACTGTACTCTAGGTGGGGTCTCAACAGAGCAAAGTAAAGGGGCAGAATCACCTCCCTCAACATTCTGGCTCTGCTTCTTTTGATGTTGCCCAGAATACAGTTAGCTTTCTGGGCTGCAAGCATATGTTGTCAACTCACATTGAGCTTCTCATCTACCAACAATTCCAAGCTCTTATCCTCAGGGCTGCTCTCCAGCCATTCTCTGCCCAGCCTGTATTTGTGTTTGGGATTGCCCTGACCCAGGTGCAGGACCTTGTACTTGGCCTTGTTGAACTTCATAAAGTTTGCATGGGCCCACCTCTTAAGCCTGTCAAGGTCCTTCTGGATGGCATTCCTTCCCTCTGGCATGTTAACCATACCACACAGCTTGGTGTCATCAGCAAACTTGCTGAGGGTGTCCACGTCACTAACAAAGATGTTGAACAGTGCTGGTCCCAATACTGACCCCTGAGGAATGTCACTCATCATTGGTCTCCACTTGGACACTGAGCTGTTGATCACAACTCTTTGAGTGCAACCATCCAGCCTATTCCTTATCCACCAAGTTGTCCATCTGTCAAATTTGTGTCTCCGCAATTTAGAAAAAAGGACAATGTACAGGACAGTGTCAAATGTAGGCTAAGCTGCTTTCCATCACATTTGAGAAATCGTGGCAATCTGGCAAGGTTTCCGCTGACTGGCAAAAGAGGAACATAACCCTGATATTCAAAAAAGGGAAAAAAAGAAGACCCAGGGAACTATAGGTCAGTCAGACTCACCTCTGTGCCTCCTCCTGGAATCTCTGCTAAGGCACATGGAAAACAAGGAGGTGATTGTAGACAGACAACATGGCTTCACCAATGGCAAATCGTGCTTGACAAATTTGTTGGCCTTTTACAATACTGCCATAGGCTGGGTGGACAAGGGCACAGCAACAGACGTCTTCTCCTTGGACTCATGCAAAGCATTTGACACTGTCCCACATGACATCCTGGTCTCAAAACTGGAAAGTCATAGATTTGAAGGATGGACCACTCTCTGGATAAGGAACTGGCTGGATGGCCACACTCAAAGGGTTGTAGTCAACAGCTCAATATCTAAGTGGCGGCTGGTAGTGAGTGGTTTCCTCAGGGGTTGGTACTGGGACCAGTGCTATTTAACGTCTTTGTCAAAGACATGGACAGTGGGATAGAGTGCACCCTCAGCAAGTTTGCCAATGACACCAAGTTGACATGCTGGAGGGAAGGGATGCCATCGACTGGGACCTGAGCAAACTTGAGAGGTGGGCTAGTACAAATCGCATGAAGTTCAGCCAAGCCAAGTGCAGGGTCCTGCACCTGGCATGTGGCAATCCCAGGTACAAATACAGGTAGGGCGGAGAATGGCTGGAGAGCAGCCCTGAGGAGAAGGACTTGGGAATGCTCATGGATGAGAAGCTCAACATGAGCCGGCAGCGTGCACTGGCAGACCAGAAAGCCAACCGCATCCTGGGCTGCATAAAAAGAAGTATGGCCTGCAGGTCACAGGAGGTGATTCTACCCCTCTACTCTGCACTCACGAGACCCCGCCTGGAGTAGAGTGTCCAGCTCTGGACTCCTCAGCATAGAAAGGACATGGAACTGTTGGAACGGGTCCAGCAGAGGGCCATGAAGCTGTTCAGAGAGATGGAGCACCACTCCTATGAAGACAGGCTGAGGGAGCTGGGTTTGTTCAGCCTGAGAAGAGAAGGCTCCAGGAACACCTTATAGCCGCCTTCCAGTATCCGAAGGGACCCTGCAGGAGAGCTGGAGAGGGCTCTTTGTCAGGAAGTGTAGTGACACAACAGGGGGTAATGGCTTTAAATTGGAAGAGGGGAGATTTAGATTAGATACTAGAAAGAAATTCTTTACTGTGTGGGTGGTGAGGCACTGGAACAGGTTGCCCGGGGAAGGCATAGATGCTCCATCCCTGGAAGTGTTTAAGGCCAGGCTGGATGGGGCTTTGAGCAACCTGGTCTAGTGGGAGGTGTCCCAGACCATGGCAGGTGGGTTGGAACTTGATGAACTTTAAGGTCCCTTCCAACTCTAACCATTCTATGATTCTAAATGCTTTGCACAAATCTAGGTAGATGATGCCAGTTGCTCTTCCCTTATCCACCAACACTAACCCTGTCATAGAGGGACACAAAATTTGTCAGACACAACTTGCCTTTAGTGATTGGCTGTCATCAATCATCTCCTTTTTTTTCCAATGTGCTTTACCATAGTTTTTCCAAGAGTTTCTTGTTCATTAATGCAGGCCTCCTGGTATTTTTGCCTGGCTTCCTCTTTGTTGGGATGCATCACTCTTGAGCTTGGAGGAGTCCTTGAATATTAACTGGCGTTCCTGAGCCCCTCTTCCAGGGCTTTATCCCATGGTACCCCACCAAGCAAACCCCTGAAGAGGCCAAAATCTGCTCTTCTGAAGTCCAGGATAGTGAGCTATCCAGGANCAACACTAACCCTGTCATAGAGGGACACAAAATTTGTCAGACACAACTTGCCTTTAGTGATTGGCTGTCATCAATCATCTCCTTTTTTTTCCAATGTGCTTTACCATAGTTTTTCCAAGAGTTTCTTGTTCATTAATGCAGGCCTCCTGGTATTTTTGCCTGGCTTCCTCTTTGTTGGGATGCATCACTCTTGAGCTTGGAGGAGTCCTTGAATAGTAACTGGCGTTCCTGAGCCCCTCTTCCAGGGCTTTATCCCATGGTACCCCACCAAGCAAACCCCTGAAGAGGCCAAAATCTGCTCTTCTGAAGTCCAGGATAGTGAGCTATCCAGGATATCCTCGCTGCCCTAAAGATCTTCAACTCCATCATTTCATGATCGCTGTAGCCGAAGCTGCTCTTGAGCTTCATGTTCCCCACCAGTCTCTCCTATAGCCACAATGTTATAGGAGGAGGGGGGGGATGGAAACGAAATAGTGAATATTTAAAAACAAAAAAGAACCCAACCCGAATTCACTATCTCACAGCAAAGCCCCCACATTGTACCCATCTCTTTCAGACTGGAGGTAGTTTTCTGTTCCCAGTTGCAGGGTGTGAGGCACCACCACCTTAGCTGAGCTACCACCTTTCCCCAGAAACAGGTGCTCAGCTTCACAGCTCAAGCCTGGTCAGTGAAGATGACACCATCTTCCCACTAACATAATGCATTTCTCAACAACTGCCCACATGATACCAAAGCAGCCTCTAAAATAGCATGTGTATAGAGATAAGGAAACAGGTGTAGGGTTTTTTTTTTTCCTTTGAAAAAGCAGGGTGCAACTACCAGCCAATTAATTCTGGTTATATTTGTGGTGGGGAGACACAGATTTGAGACTTTCCTGATAAGTGTCTTGGGAAACAAATGCAGTTGACAATTGTCTGTGGGTCACCAAGCAGTATCATCTTTAATGCCCACAATGACACTGAAATTTCATTTCCCCAAACCTCAAATATGAAACATTGTATTCTACTTGCCTTCTGGGGAAGCACAGTAATTTTTTTTTCCTCTCTCAAATCTACTGCCTGCTGTGACTCCTTAAATATCTGTTCAGCCTTTCTCTCTCTCCCTTAATTTTTACAGGATGCAGACTAAGCAATCTCTATGAAAAAATAGATTTTATTAAAGAAATTAATGCAATTTTCCTCCGTTCTCCTTCTTCCCATGCAAAATCTATCAAGTTGGTTTCAAAGGAAAAGCAAACATTGACTTGGCAGGGAGAGGAAGGAAGGAAGAAAAAGCAGTTCTAGCACCGAATCTATTGTATCTTATCAGCTCTTTAATCAATCCTACTATCACTGTATTTCAGTAATATACATGTCTGGCTGGGAAAAACAAGGTAAAGAAAGCAATTCCAGAGCATCGGTAGTAATTTTCAGATGGTTTCAATGGAAAAAGGGTCAAAAGCTCCCAAGTTTAAGACAACAACACTGTTTGTTATCTAGTCTACCAGGAGGGCACCTTGGGGGAAAAACAAACAGGAAAAAGAAANAAAAAAAAAAAAGGGTGATTTTTCCTTGATGACAACATGGCAGCTAATTATTAGTGTGCTTCCAAGTGCCTTTTTAAGTTTGCTTATCATTTCATTTCCAAGTAAGGCAGTTCTGAAATTCCTTAGAAACAGAATATGACATCATCAGAAGGTGTTGCAGAAGCTCTCCCTGTATGTCCATTTATATTAGTCTCATCATCCATAACAAGTGTTTAAAGAGCAGAAAAACAACCATGATGCATAATACATTGTGTCATGATGCATAATAATTAAAACCCCTCCCCCAGCTCCGGAGGTTTAAAATCTTTCCAAGTAAGCAATTCAGTGTAAAGACTTTGACAAAAATGCCATTTAGGGAGTTTCAAATTTACAGCTATGCAATTTGTCATCATTTGTATTAGCAAGAAGGTTTAAAATAAAAACAACAACGAAAAGAAGATAATACAGTGCAATTCTCTACTTGATGAATCTCCTGTTGACTAAAAATCCCTATGCCTGGCAGTCAGAAAAGTTATTAACCTGCAAAATTACAGATGGAATTGGTACTTTTTTTCCCCCAGAATTCTTTAAGCAGAAGAATATAGAGTATCCCATGTTCAAGTATTAGCAAAGGGTACTTGCCTTTGGAATATTGATTAGCACAACCCCTGTGGGAATTATTTCACTTTTCCAAAGCAAATTAAAGATCTGAAAAGCAATTCTCAACTTAACTTCAAATGCAGTTATTTAAAAATGGATGATTAACGCAATTACTGCCTGGCGCAGAGAGCACAGCTTTCCAGAGGCAGCCAGCAGAATTCACAGTTAATGCTGAAATCAGATTACCTTGAAAGAGCTCCCTTGATCCAGGGAAGAAAAAATAAAATTGATACCTGGGAGCTTATTTCTCACCTGAATAACACGTTTCCTTCTAAAGCGTGAACTGTATTGCAGTTCGATGTGCATGCACTCTAGCTCAGGTTTTGTAGATTTTTCAGACTAACATACACAAGAGCAGTTTGTTTACTTGCATCCCCACGATTTGTTCTTCATTCACCTCCAAAGTTTATAAAGTGCCTGCTGAACAATGCTAATACTGCTTAAAATAAGCATTTCTGCGTGATATTTTATTTAGTAATGATTCACTCATCAGTAAATTAACTTGGTTTTTCTTTTGGACCTCCATATAGAAACGACTAGCATGTAATATATATGTCATCTTCCAGAGATGTTAGTTATTCTAACATCTTTTGAGGAAGAACACCCTCTTTATCAACTAGCGAGGAACCAGCACCCATACCAGCCGAGTAAGTTTCCCTGACACCACATCTGAAAAGAGAACAAAATAGGGATTTGAGCTTAGGTCTTCTAAGCTCTGATGCCTAGGCACCTAACACTGTTCTTCTGTCTAGTTACAGAGCCATTAAGATCAAACACAGTTTCAGAATCAATGCAGAAATATTTCCACCACAACTTTATGTCAACTGCTACTCAGTTTTAAAACACCAATACATACTTCTGCTAAAATAAGGATTTGATAACACTAGTAATACACATTTCAGAGGTAATTATTTTAGTCACATTTTCTCCTATTTCAGGTTCTAAAAATGTACCAGTTTTAAATCTTTACCAGATAGCATAAGTGATAATGAGCTGTAAACCCACAGAACTAAAATGTTGCTGGGAGCACTACTTATGACTTGTCAATCAGTATGTCTAAAAGTATATTAGTAGTCTATAAAGTGGTGCTTTTTTTTTTTTTCTTCAGTCACATAAATTAGACCACAGACTGAGAACACAAAATTGTAAAAGCCTCTACGGCACCTTCTTTTTAAATAGTTCTATGGAAAGGTCGTATAAAAACTTTTTTAATTGTTGCCCAAATGTGATGACTAAATGATCAATTTTTTTCTTGTCTAAATGAAAAGGGCAGGCTAGCAAATGTGAGCCATTATTTAACATTATATTATGTGGCATTTCATATTCCAAGCAATTTTTTTAATGAATTGGGCAACTGTGTAATGGCAAATGCAATTGTTAGCCAGGCCCAAAAGTAAGGAGCTATAGTCAAGAACAAGTAATTCCATGTCACGTGTACTAGAATACTTAGGACTTCTCTGCAAGAAAACAGTGCACAAAATCAAGTACCTCTGTTAATGCTTATTACGTAGGAAACTCTCAAGAGGCTAAAATGCTCCCTCAGTCTTATTTACTGGGTTCTGGAGCACAGTAGCTTTCTAGGACATGGCACAAACCATGTATTGCCCATTCTAGGGAGAAAGAATTTTGGCTTATGATAGGTCAGCAATGAAAATTGCATACATTCAAGAGTACATGAAAAACATTTCNTTCTAGAAGCACAAATACATGTTCTTCAGTTAATATTTGCCATAGCATCATCCAGTAAGAAGTCTTGATTCAAAACATCCTTATCCTGGAATAAGAACACTTACACACATAAGAAAGTGTAAATCAGCACCAGTTACTCGTACTCAAAACATAGAAAGCAACTGTATTATGGCTGAACAGCTACGACAGAAGACAAGCCTAACAGATTGTTTTAGTAGCCAATTCTTCATGTGGTTTAGGTAAAATTGTGCAGGCTTTTAGGGGTAATGCAGTCAATTTTAATCAGATACAATAAACTGGCTAGGATCTCATAAATAAGAGGATTAAAATAGGTTGGGTACATTGACAAGGAAAAATAATTCAAGAAAGACATTATTTGCACTGTTTTGGCAATGTTTCACTGTTGATATAACTTGTCCCTTGAAAGCCTCAGCTGTGAAAGGACAAGTTTTCTCAAAAATTAGCACATCATGATCATGTACCACAGGATAACTAATTAAACACCACTTTTCTAGGCAATTTGCATTTGCTATAGCCTGTCATGATAAAAAGTCAGCCATGTTAATGGTTTTATAGAAGTACGTATGTTCATTTTAAAATTGCATGCCAGATTTCATTTTTGAGGTTTTACAAAATCATTTTTCTGTGATATTTTCCTCAAAGAAGTTTATTTGCTAGAGTTGCCAGTAAAACATAACTGGTCCCAGATGTAAGATTTCTAGTTGATAAAATTAAATCACTTCAATTCTCTTTTCTGTGGAAATTTCATTGATCTGATCTGTGATCTCTTCTTTTGCCAGAAAGCATTTTTCTGAATATTCTTTCTAAGCATTCTCCCACATACACACCCCAAGCTGATGAAAGCACAGACAGAACTTGAAAGAAATATTGACTTTGTAGAAGCACATTTATTTTCATTAAGTCAGTTTTTTCCAAGAGGGAATAAAAGTAAGTCACTCCAGGTATTTGAATCCAAGCTTCTTTCTAGCAGAGCTAAAGTAAAATTTCTTATTCAATTTTAGTCATCTCTGAGGATGGATCGTCGCTGAATATTTACATTTCTAGTGTGATTGGGGAAGGACAATAGGGGAATAGTAGGAGAAAAATAAGTGAAAACACAGATAAATTGCTATCCTAACTTTCAAACCAATTTGTTGGTACTGACAAGTGCTAGGAGTTGACACCAGAGACAGCAGTGGGCAGGACAGGGGAAGACAGAAGCAGGAAGAAGTCTTTCCTCCTGAGGCAAGAAGAGTACTGCACTAGCTGCTGTTAATGCAAGAGGAAAAGGTAAAAGAGGAAAATTCAAGTTTCTGTGCCCTTCAGACAAGAAAGTCTTCTAAACACGGTCCAGAATTTAAGTACGTGCTGTAGCTAAATAGTTTTGATTCATTAATTCCACTTTGAAAATGTTGCATATGGGTTATCCAGTAGTTTTTGTCAGCTTTTTTCCTGTCTCCCCAGACAATCTTATTTCTGCTCTGTTTGGTTGTTGTTTCTAGGCATTACTAATTGTCATTCATGGCAAATGTAGGCAGCTGCTTGTGGACCCAAATCCAAGAATTAGCTGTAGGCTTTTTTTTTTTTTTTTTAAGAATGTAGAATCATAGAATTGTCTAGGTTGGAAGGGACCTTGGAGATCATCTATTCCAACCATCAACATAACTCTGATTAAAAAAAAAAAAAAACCAACAATCCATCACTAAATGATATCACTGAGCACTATGTTGACCCGTCTTTTAAATATCTCCAGGGATGGTGCCTCAACCGCTTCCCTGTGCATCCCATTCCAATGCTTAATAAACATTTTCAAGTAAGAATTTTTCCTGATATCCAATCTAAACCTCCCCTCATACAACTTGAAGCAGGTTTGTGCCAGAGGACCATTTTGACATTCTAATACCCTCCCCTCCCTCCTTCTCTCTTCAAATATACAGAGAATATTTATTGCAAACAGCAGAGAACTGGGATACCTGCAAGGTACAGGAAGTTTTCAGATACTAAGACTGGACAGTAAGACTGGGTAGGTCTTTAACTGCACATACTTCCTCCAGACTCTGCATTCAAAGGAGTTTGGGGTAGTCTGAAACTTTACCCTATACATGTCATACTTGCAAGTGGAAACAAGACAGGAAGGGGGCTGATAATATTTTCCTAAGCATGTCACATGCCTCACTGCCAAATGAATGGCAATTTTTGAAAGGGGGAGAAAAAAAAATAAATAAAACAAAAAAGGAGTCAGCAATGAGAACTATATACACAGGCTAGTGAGTGGGATAAGAATACCAAGAAGAAACCTTGGAGTGATGGTCTCCCCAGCGTTCTCTCATGAGAGCGAAAGGACTGCCCCAGCTTGAAGACCTATTCTTTCTCTTCTCTCACAATCAGATGCAACTGTGTGTAACCCTGACCAACCTACCACAACTCCAGCAGCTATGAAGAACAACCTGATCTGAAGAAACCAAGCCAATACCAACTTTAAATCAACACACTCAACTGTAATCAAACCAACCAGCCAACTCCAAATACATTGATAAAGTGAAAAGGTCAGGGAGAGAAGTGAGAAGAGTGAGAGAGGAAGGTTTACTTCCATTAAAACTAGTCAAGGAAGCGTGACTGTTTCCCAGGAAGAACAATATGCATGTCAGGCAGAACACTAACAGTCTGACAAATTGTAGTAAGGGTTGTTTCAGCATATGTCTGCAACAAAGAATAGGGAAACCTTCAATGCCAAGTTTAAAAAGGAAGAGAAAGTTCATCAAGTTTCTTTGCAAGACTTAGGAGATTTCCTCTGAGGTCAGAAGTGCATGTCATGCTATGTCCCGGCCCCCTCCCCCAAAGACAGACCCACTTCAGAATGGCTCTTCGTAGTTTTGTAGCTACATGAAGGTGGGAAGTCAGACTAACTGCAGCCCAGACACATTTAAAGCAGAGCTCTTTCTATATAGCAAGAGGTTATATGCCTAAAATAGCAAAGGCTCATCTCAGGAACCTGAAAGGTGTCATCCTATCCATTTTTACCAGTTTTAACATTAAGACATAACAGAAAAAAATGACTTAAGCAGGGTGCTGTATTTTTGTAAAAAGTAGGTTTTGAGAAGTTGTCCCTTCCTTCTTAGCTTGGGTTTGCTTCTCCAATGCAAATCAGTACTGACCTCTGCTGCTAGATTATCAACATGTTTACTTACTAGGGAAAGAGCAATGACTGCACAGTAACATAGAGATGGCATTTTCAAAGGGATATTCATGCTGCAGAATATGAACTCTTCTACATCTAGAAGTTTCAAGCTCTGAGAATATTTATATTCATCCAAAAGAGAGCTTCCAAGGAAGGCACAGAAAGTGTCCCCATTACACAGACAGGGAAGTGAGTTAAAGACTCAAAAGTGAATAGTTCAGTGTACCTAATGCTCTGCAGCAATTTTGCTAGTTTCCTACCTGGATATCCTTCCCCTACTCCAAGATCACCTTTACAAAGCTGACCTCTGTCTGCTGTGGAAGACGACAAAGAGGACATTTGCCACAAAGAAAAAGAGCAGGCATACAATTAGTTCATGTGGAATATCTAATGTGCTCCCCACACACATTTTAGCTTATTTTGCAGTAACGTCCCCAGGTCACAACCTTAAGTGGCTTACCCGAGGCTAGGCAGAGTCTGAGGACCTGTCCACATGGGGATACTCAGGAAATGAATCTGAAATTAAACTTTAAAAAAGAATGAGCTAAGCAGCGTCCTAAGCTAGCACTTTCATTTAGAATTAGAGCTTTAATTCAGCTTAGCCTAATTCTTTCAGTTCTAAAATGGGGATGTTGACACAAGCCTACTTCCAGATCTATTTATCTGAATTGGTTGAAGGCATTACTGCCTCCAGCTACTCATCACTGATTTCCAGATGGAGGTTTCTGCCCTACACAACTATGACAGCAGACAGATTCATGTGAGCGGTGCTGCTTACAGACAACTATATTGGCCGCAATTTAAAACAGAAGATTTTCATTCATCTGGCCTCCTAGTGAAAGGGATCACTCACACAAACCACTACTTTTGGGGTAACCTTCAGGGACAATAACCACTCCCAGCCATGTAGCAGTAGACAGCCATAGATTTTAAATTCTTAAATCCGCAATGATGTTTACAGAACAAACAGCTGCCAACAATTCTGTCAAAGGGCGTAAGCAAGTGGGATAATTGCTTGGGATACCCACTCAACTAACCAGGGCAAAAGAACTAATTGGTAAGCCAAGGGTGAGAGTCCCTGCCTGGCAAAGGATAAATTCATTGATAAGGCATGAATTTTTTAAAATTATAAGTTTGATGAGATGTCAGTGTTCAATCATAGCCACACAACTGCACTTTAAAGACCAATAACATGAAGGTGGTATTGGCCTCTATGACCTTAATTATGGAGACTCATTTACCCCATGTTGTTTTATAGCTAGTAATAGATTGTAGTGTGCCAGTCTCCTCACAAGTAAAATTGTTTCCTAGACAGTCTGAAAGAAATGAAAAAAGATGTTATAGGAGCTCTATGAATCTCTGACAGCTTTAAAACTAAACAAAATGAGGGAGAGGGAAGAGAAACATCTTTTACATCCCTATTCCCTTGCTCTACCTTCCCACACCTGGGGTACAGAAAAGCAAATTCCCCCTAGACAGGCCTTGGCAACCCCGTGTTCAATCTGTCTCACACTTCCCCTGAGATAAATTCAGAAGAGGGGGAGAGTGAGGGAGGTTGCTCCATGATGGTTTTTGGTTTTTTTTTTTTTTTGCACATAGAATGGAAACAAAAGGATTTAAATTTAGCATCCTCTCTCTGAACTCAGGCCACTCATCGCTCTCTGACAGAGGAAGACACTGGTGTCTACCTTCACAAAAATGGTGAGGTCAGTTAACACATATAGCTGCGTAACACCTGCTTGTATTTAATATTCAAAGCCAAAGTACTTCCTCTCTAAAAGTTTTTTTTTTGTTGTTTTTCTTTTTCTCCAGTACGTAGAACCTAGTCACATGAAATCGGATAACCTGGAAATGCAGGACCCCAAAGACAAAGTAAGTAATGCTGCAGCTAAGAATTAATCTCTTAGCAGCACCAAGGTTATAAATTCAGTGTGTTCTCTGTTCAACACCCTTGATGGAGATTATCTCCTACAGATGACATGCAAAAATAAACATGGATGAAAAGGGAGGAGAAAGCAGGTAGCAGGAGGAAAACCAACCTTTTCTCTCTCCCTCTCACACAGAGAGAAAATAATCCGTTATGCAAAGAAGAGAGTCTTCTGGACCAAAATATATTTCAGTTTTGAAAAATGAAGAATTATTTGGGGAAAATACCACTCAGAATGGAAACATAGACGATTTAGCTGTACCACAGTTTTTTGCCTTAGTAAGTTGTGAAAGAGACACAAGGTGTGTGTATCTTAATAGAAAAAGAAAAAAAATGGACCTTTTTTTTTTAATCCCTAGGAACATTCAGATCATCCAGGGGAAGTGTACTTATTTCTGATTCTGTTCAGTAGAGTAGAAAAACAAAAAGCCCTTTCCTCTGTTTCCCAACGTCAAAAGGAACTGTAGTGTTTTTAATATAGAAAATCCATTAGGTACGGGGAAAAAGCAAGAGCCTCATATCAAGCTGCAAGCAGGAACGTTTAAGCATAAAGCATTCAGGCGATGGAAATGCATTCAGAGCGTTTAGCACATAGGATTAATCGAATTATAATTTAATCATCTGATCAAACACTAATTAGCATAATCACTTGAGGGGAAAAGCGGCTAGAGGAACAGACGAAGAAACACCTTGGGCAGCCAGCACATTTTAATGACGCAAGATCATGCACAGATATCTTTTTTTTTCCTTAATAAAACACAACAGAGATTGAGGATCGTAGTGCTAAAGAAGCAGTTTAAGAATTCCAGTCCTAGATCACACAGAGTTCTTCAGCATGGAACATGTTGAAGCTGGGTCTGCAAACGATGCTTTTTTCGGATTTAAGGAAGAGCTATAAAAGCACAGGACCACTGTGAAGACTTGAGCATGAGCTAACATTTTAAGCCCACAGTGTTTCCATTACGATCATCCCTTACTGTTTCCCCTGGAGTCTCCCACATGAATGTTTAACTATAGATTGCTTAGATGACCTTCAGGGATACAGCAAAGTATTAGCATCCTTTTACAAACTACATTTGAAGTAGTTAGTCTAAATCAGCTAGGTTTTTTGGCTCATGGTGGGGGGAGAATGGAAAAGCAAGAGATATTAAGGGAGCTTTTCTGTATAATATTGTCTAGCTTTCCTAGTAAATCATGCCACTTTTCAAAAGTAAAAATCTGAAGAGATCAGAAAATCACTGCTGATGTTTACCCATACAATAAAAAGATACTTGTGTCTGGAGAGTGGGCAGAAAGAGATATATGAACAGAAAGAAGCCTGGAAGACTGTATGAGAAGGAGGAATGGGAGAAACAGTGCACTGGGGGTGGTGAAAGAATCTTAGGAGGTATTCTTTGTTTGAATTTTTACAAAAAAACAATGTAATTGAATTATTCTCAGTGTTTAGGTTTTCAAGACAATAAAAACATTTCAATGTTATGAACTCTAACATTTGTAGATAAGATTGAACTTGGAAAAAGTTTCCTACAGTATTATGTAAGGAAGAAAAATTATGAGCTGCTTACCTACATTTTAAAGACACCAGTTCATACAAGCTCATTTGTGAGCTAATTTAAATTTATTATATCCTTCTTACAGACCTATTACAAATAATCCTTTTGGCTTCTCAGAATGACGGTACATTAATAAAATAAGGTAACCAGTTACAGCATGGGGCCAGTTGACCACAGGATTTCTGTATACTGGGCACCCTGCTATGTACAATCAGTATGCGCAGTCTAGAAACTCTCATTAGCATAGCATGGAACTCTCCACTGCAGGTGACAATTCCAGAAAACATCCCAGCAACAAAGAGCTGTATATCACTTTAAAGCATTGTTACACTTTTAATTGGAAAAGTGGCTGATGTATGAACCAATAAAAAGCAATAGATTAGTTTATCTTTGACATAAAGATAGAACCATCACACTGCATGCATTCCTGTCTCAAAGAGAGAGACCATATACCAGCATACATGGAGTCCACTTAACTAAAAAGTAAGCGTAATGTTATTAAAAAGTTTAAAAGTTATGTTTCTTAAACTATTTTGCTTGTTTAAAATATCTAGCTTTAAATTCTTGCTTGTTTCTTTCCAAGCAAAAACTTAAAAGCAAACCCAGAAGGATTTTACACCACCTCACAAAAACTGCAATATGGCAAAGTGAGAGGGAAGTAACATGGAGCTCGTAATGCTACTTGAGGCTGCACCATGGTCAGAGATAGACTGAAACACAAGACAACAACCACCTTCTCCTCAGACACATCCCTAAATCTCTCTTCTCTTTCTACCCTCTGGGAGGGCAGCTGTCCTCAGCCAAATGGCAGTATCTCCTACTGGTATTAGGAATGCAGCTCCACATATCTTCCACTTTCTAACCTCATGAGAGTACCAGCACCGTACCATGTCATAATGCCCTCATTTTCCACTTGCCAGCTATTTAATACATGCTACTTATTTAAAATAAAATTCTCTGAACACAGATGCAAATGCACGTGCCTTAGGAAATGCCAAAGCTAAGATGCTCTACCAGCCTTAATCACCTTCTGCAATTATTCCAATGTGTGTCCATACCAGAAACTGAAAGAAGCAGAGCTGATGTGGGGAAGAAAAATAATCACATTACATAGTGGGCAAACAGGGCTGTTATCCTGGAAAATGGCCGAGACACAAACACAATATACTGATCCAGAAAGTTCTCAAAACTTCTTGAAATTAAGTAGCAGTTGGACTACTGTTATTTAGCTGTGGAAAATGTTTTTAAAAATTCATTAGCTTTTGTAATTACTAAAAATCAACATTCTTTTCTTCTATAGAAATGCATTTTGAGATGCAGTAGGAATACCGTAATTGCTTTTATCCACCAGGGACTAACTTTTGAACGCAATAAATATGCACTGATCTGCTATAGCTACAGCATCTTGAGACAGGCATTTCTTTCCCTCTGCATTGCCTTCACGTGTCCCACCAGTTAAGACATTCAGAAAGGCCTCTGGCTCAGTCACTAGTGAAACAAACACAGCTAAAGCGCGTGTAGTGTTTTAACAGGACAGTCACATCTCTCTGAAGTTGCACTGCTCCTTCTCAAGCATGAAGGAACTAGCTAAAGGCAAAGAACAGGGAAGAAAGGAAGGGGTTTGGATAGGATTTTTACTTGACCAAGATAGAAAAGCTAAAACCTAAGCCTTCCTTTCATTCGCGGGGAAGGAAAAAAATAAAAAAAAATCTCCACATTTCCTACTCCAGGCTGTGTTCCCACCTATCTGTACAGTCTTCCTCAGGCCTGGCTAAGCAAGCAGCTCTCCAGTCTGTTGTAGAGGAAAAGAGTTGCTCTCCAGTGAGCCAGCAACCTGGTGTGTTGGAGATGTCCTCCTCCACCCAGCAGTACTCTCAGGAGACCACATCCAGAGAGGACCCCAGGATCAAGGCTGGGTATTCAGGTGCATGCGCTGAGCAGAACCCATTGCACCGAAGCTGCCAGTTCCAACTCCCAACAGCTGAACAGCAAACCATGACTGCCAGGGCTTCCCTGAAATCCTGACAGCTCAGGTTCTTTTTCTGAGGATTAATTATCTCCCTCCTGCCCAATAAAGGAGCTCAGCTCCTTCCTCTTTCACGCAAAACAAGGGACTCATGCATCTTACCCTACAGCCACACTGACATTCGTAAGATTGCTTTCTGTCCTTGATCCCTCTCACTCCCCAAAATCCATTTGTTGCCTCAGGGAAAAAGCTTTTAGGGGCAGGAGAAATACTTTTGCTACCAAAATAAATACAACTGTAAGAATAAGGTGGGGAGAGAGGTGGGGTTGTAGGCCTCAAGTTTAGTATATATCACAGATAAAATAGCATGAGCAGACACAAACGAAAGAAAAGTCTGAATAGAAGCAAGTGAAGGAAAAGGGCAGTTGCAAGTCTGACCTCCCCTTGCAAGGCACAGGAGGATCCATGCAGAGCACCAGCTTCCTCCCTGACACAGACAGCAGCCAAGATGGAGTCATGGGGATCAAGGCTGAGGAGTCCAAAAGCTGTACGTTGTTTTGTTCCCCACCCACAGCTTGCGCTTACGAGGGAACTGGCTCAACCTTGCCTTCCCCACAGCAAACTGAAGCTGAGACTTCAGAGCCTCCCACCATAAGCTGCCTAGCTCAGACGTGGCCTTCAGAGACTTCCTGCCAGCTGTCCCATAGGGCTTCCTGGCTCTTTGAGTGCCTTTCCTCTTCTTATCATACCTTGCAACTCTGTCTGGATACTGATGTAGTTTTGAGCTCCCCCATTTTCCTCCCTTCCCCTCCCAACTGAAAATCCCGATCATACCCTATTCACTTCCTCTCCCCTAAGTATCCATTTTGTATATATTTACAAACTACTGAGAACAAAAAGCTCCAGCCACAGTTAACACAACAAAAAACACAGCAAGCATAGCTCATCCCTCAAGTCCCATAGTGATATGAACCATTCTGTCTGTGCTTCTCCTGTTTTCCCCTACAATGATAAAAAGCTGGTTTCTAGAACCCCTACACAAGACTGTGGAAAAAGTTGTCATGGTGGAAGCAAAACCTTCAGGTCACTCAACAAAACTACGAAGAAAGGTACAAAGGAAAGCTCCCTAAATACATAGAGCTAAAAGTATGAACAAGTATAATTCAAATCATTATTCTAGACATTTGGGAATCATTTTACAATGCCTCAAAAAAAAACCCCAAAAAAACAAAAAACCAAAAAAAACTTACATTAGAACTCTACAGATATATCTAGAGAACTTGTACTTCAGTGACAGTGTCCCAAATTACCTTCTTCATATCACAGCACAACAAATGCCTATCTTTATGCTGTACAACTGTGGTTGCAACCCAAACTATGGTTGATCGATCTAGAAATAATACATGAACTGGCTTCTTTTAATACATAAACTGTGCCCCAGAAAAGCCATCTAATGGGAGGAAAAGACTCATCTGGAGAACATGTAGTGTGCACGGGACCTTCTGAATGGTGAGGCATAGGAGGCATTTCTGTTTAAACTGAGCTCCACTTAAAGCCTGGTTTGTTTGAATGACATCTTTTCCACCAAGATCCCAATCCAGGGACATCAGAATCTACCTTTCATAATGAAAATGACTTTGTCAAGGACTTCTCTTTCCTTAGCTCAAGCAAGAAGTGGTATAATAGCAAGTCACATGCTCACCTTTTAGTTTTCAAGAGGCTGATTTTAGGTATTTACAACACTTTCCTGATCAGGGCCAAAATACCAAATAACAACATTCCCACAGAAAACTCTAAATGCTTTGGAACGTTAAATGCTGTTAAACAAAACCAAGCAAAGAAACAAACCCAGCACAATGATTTCTAATAGGAAAATCACTCAGGAGAATTTAGCAAAAGCCAGAGTTACAATTTGTGCATCATCTCTCCACAGTCCAGGGAAAAGAAACCCACTGGGATTTTGGTGCACTTAAACTCTGTGTGATTTGTGCAGTCCAATACACACTGTAACGACAATATATGGGGCTCCTCCAAGTCAGTACATTTCAGTATCCCAGCTAGCCTTCTCTGTCAGCTTAAACAAGAACCACATGTCAAAGACTTACATTTGGTATTTGAATTTCACACTAACTGCTAAACCTCTAGGAAACTCTACTGAACAACATATTATCAGGGAGGTGCTTCTAAAGAGTAGAACTGAAAACAAACACTTCCATCAAGTCCCTTAATTTAGTGGCACCTATAAACTGGGGTCTTAGAGAGCTGCTACTTTAAAATTCTGAGACAAACAACCTTAGCATGTAGGCTTAGCATAATCCACTCCTTTGCAAAACCACATGGGAGGATTTCACGCCAACAGATATTTATGTAGACAGAGTAACCCTACAGTCTTATCTATAGAATCACTGTGAGTAGATTATGTAGATAGGCAACTATTTGCAGCTACAGTGCAATGTAATCATATTCTAGTTGTATTGAAAGACTCCTGGTCCTTTCAAGAATCATGTTTCTGGTATTCTTAAAACATTGGAGGGCTCTCTGAAATTTGCTCAGAAAATTACTTTAGACGACAGAAAGTTCCTAGGAATAATTTTTAGCCTAATACAAACATAAATCTTAAACCATAAATCTTCTGCATGGTATTACCGTGTCATTAATTGGAAGAAAATAGCAGCAGTGTACTTGGACAGCAAAGCAAGTGCTAGATTTTCCATACACAGTAGCTTTTAAACAATTACAAGCCAGACAGATTTACATATCTATGTGTGTATAAATATATATTATTAAAAATCTCAGAAGGAACTGTTAACCCTGACATACTAAATTAGGAGCCACATGAGCAGGATGGTTGGTCTTCAGCCCACACAGTGGTGTGCATGTAGAGGCTTTGAATGTTAACCAGGCAAAAAATTTCTCAGGTGGTCCTTGTGTGTGCTTTTATCTGCCCCATCAATATGTACCAGGGTGCTATTTTCAGATGTGCTCTCGGACTGCCCTGTGGCCCATGCTCCTGTGCTCGTGCGCGGTTTGTCCTTCTGGAAGCTTCGGCAGAGGCGCATCAGTGATTCAGCTCGGGTCACCGGGCTGCTCTCTCCCTCAATTACTAGGAAGCTCCAGGGAGGCTGGTGTTTAGTATGGAGGTGACTCTTTTTCTCAAAGCCTTTGCATTTAAAAATGGCTTTCTATAAATAGGATTGCTGGCTCACTCTTAAATCTTACTCCCTGCCTTCTAAGTAAAAATAGCTTAAATAAGGATGCTGGGAAGATTTGTTAATCTCTGTCATCCCGTCTGTCCATCCATTTGCCTTTCCTACTTTCTTTCCTCAGCATGTATCATAACATTTATTGCCCACTCCACTATGAAAGGTGTATTTTGATATACCGTAGCTTCTCTTTTTCTGATGAGCAATCCAATGCCCTAATGGAAAAAATAAATACTTATGAGGTAATAAGAGTGAATAGCAATATAAAAAAGAAAAGCAATGGCAAGAAAAGTCCACAGTGCTAACAAGTACCTGAGGAATCTGTGGCTTGTTCTTAAAGAGGTTCTCTTCAGTGCTCTAAAATATTGTGCTGTGAAAGGCTCTTATGAAATACCTCTCATTCATTTTATTTTTGAAAACAACAATTGTTTGATAAAATGCTTTTAACAGACAGGGAGGCGAAGACTGAAAAAAGGATTTCTTCTGAAGAGTAACATAATTTGAAATCTTAATTTCATTGATTTCATAACAGGTTAAAAGAGAAGGAAGTGCTGATCAAAAAGGATTATGAAATATCTCAAACTATATTGTGAAACAAGTAATCTTAACTGCATACGCCTACACATTCACCTTCAAATAATTAAGTATTCTGATCTACAGACCTATATTGCTTAAATGGGGTTTTTTTAGTACTTTTATAGTTTTGATATCTCAAAGGAAATAACTTTTTTTTTTTTAAATAATCAAATAATTGTACCTTAGAATAATTAAGTTCAATATTGTGGTTTTTTCTGCCTTCTCCAGCTTTTAAAATGAAAGCCAGAACTGGTGTCATTCCTACTGGAAATCTGAAAGAGTCCTAGACTGGGAGATTGCTTACATTAAAAATCAAAAGCTGAATGAGTGGTATGTTAAAAAAGCCCTTGATCCTACCCACATCTTAACTCATTCACTACAGTAAACTTTAAGGGGAAAGGAAAAAGCTCCATCTATTTTGCTTCTCAATCCACTATCCTGACACTCCACCCCCACAGATGTGCAGTTTCATTGCTGCTTCTTTTTTTTGTCACTTCAATGTTTATTAAATTGGTAAAAGAGGTTATTTCCCCACCCCAGCAACCCCCACACCTGAGAGAGGAGCATATTTGTTAAGAGACTCATCCAGCCAAAGACAGAAAAAGCTGAGGTCCAACCTGAGCCCAGCTGCTCCTGTAACAGAGCCTTGCAGAGCTCATGAGCTGGAAGAAATTTCTGGATGAGCTACTCAAAGCCCACAGCATTTTTCCAAATAATTCAATTTATCAGTATTTTACATGACAAGAGCTTACTCATGAGCAAACAAAATTAAAACCAACCTCTAACTTTTCCAGATGCAGCAGCAGTAAAGAGATACTACTGAAACCACAGTGTTTAACGGGGTTTGTAGGTTTGCTTTTACTGTTCGTGAAAATCAGCTTCACTTTAAACCATTGGCAAAACACCTTCACTGTCACACCCGTGTGCTATTCAATGCTACAGAAAGAAGACGCTGCAGCCACCAGTTAAAAAAGTTTAGTGACCGTTCATAGAAAAATGGAGACAAAATGCCTCCTTCGGGCACCCTCCGTTCCCACGGCTTTGCAGAAACGTTTCCAGACTCGTGTGGTTTGCTGCCCACTAGTGTCGTGTGGCACCAGCTCGCCACTGCCGTGCAGGCAGCAGCACAGCGCTGTGCCCACTCCTGAGTGACAAAACCCCAGCCGGCGAGCCCCCAAGCCTGGGGATCGATACACCCTGAGCTGAGGAGGAACGCTTCTTTTGAAACAGAAATAGGTATTTCCAACGTACTCTGACTGCCTCGCTAAAACAGTTTTTCCTCTATTTGTCATTTGGTGATTAATTAATAGCTATTCATGGCTTGAGTAACACCAGATTAAAAACACCATCAGCTATACTGCGCCATCCACAAACATATACCAAGCTAAATGTTTTCTGTACACGGCATTAAACTTTTTAAGGTAAGGATTTGATTACAGACACAATTACAGACAAGCTATGCAAATATTACAATGCGTTTCTACAAAGAGAACTCTTTGCTCTTTTCCTTGAATATTTTATCCCCAACCCTCAGAGTCACCATTTTCTTTGGAGAGTGTCATTTAATACCACCGTCGCTTTCACTTCTCATGCTCCATCCTAACGCCTGCTCTCAGTTCAATATGCTCCCTTCTCAGTCTTCTAACGTGCTGCTAAAAACCTATATTGATAGATACAGGGCAGGGAAAGGATTCAAACAGCAAATCATTTTAATGGAAATTTATTTTTAGTGTCATCTGTACGGTATTGGGTGCCTCCTGGTGCTCCATTGATTTCAGCAGAACGTCTGTGGACAACAGGCACATAAGAAATGCAGCCAAGAAAGAAGCTTACAAATGGCATCAGTATACCTATGCCAGGGATTAAACGATACCAGAAGGTACTTATTGCTGAAATGAGCATCCTAATTCTGAAATAACTTTATCCCAGTAATTACAATAAGAAGTCAGGATTTTCAAGGAAGCCGTTCTTCCCTCACAACCTACCCTACCTTGTTCTTCCTCCTCTCTCTGTAATTAGTGAAATGCCCACTTTACTAATTATGACCAGGCTACAGAAGACTTTCACTGTCAAATTCACGTGCTTGCTTTTGGAATACTTAGGTCTAGTAACATGTAAGGTAGCGCAGATACATAGTAACCCTGAAGGTAACTCGAAGTGTTGCTCAGGATTGTAACTGCATGACTCAGGCTTTCAAAGTGGCTAATTTAGCTGCATAGCTCTCACTGATGTCTATATCGGCCCACGCACTTACAAGGCTGCAATGCCTGTATGGTTAATAGTTACCTGTATTTTTAAGAAACTCACAGCAATGAGAGCTGAAAGCCTTTACAGTACCGAGAAACTTCAACCAGGTATTTAGGAAGGTTTTGTTTCAGGCTTCAGAAATACTAATTGGATGTAACAGCATGTCAGTATTTTATTATCCCCAGAAGGAAGGTATTTCACAAACATAAAGCCTACCCAATGACACTGCTCATATCCAATTTCACAAAATATATTTGTGCTGAGTGACTGTAGGGAAATATGGTGGCCAACCTTGTTATTGTTATGGTTTACATTATCTTCAGCAGAATTTTAGCCCGAGACGACAACTACAGGGTTTAAGCCACAATATGTGGATTTATTTTTTAAGCTATTTCTTCCCTCAAGAAAAAAAAAAAAAAAAAAAAAAAAAAAAAAAAAAAAAACACCTGGAAACAACAACAAAAAAGGAACATAAATATGAGCCACCTTACATATTTTAAGGTTAACGTAACGTTTAATTGAGAACCACTCATACACGTGCTGGTTTTAAGTAAAGATAGTATGGTTCCATAAGCGATTCAGGAAAGGCAATAGCAAAAGCCAAGCAACCTTCAACCGCTTCCCAATAGCCTCCCTCCCCCCTCTCCCCTCCCCCTTTTATAGTCATAAAAGAATACTGCCTCTCACACAATGGATTTCAGATACAGTTATAGAGAGACTAATGAAAATAAATGTGTACATGACATATCTATTTATATATGCAGTCATTTCCTTTAAAGAGATACATATTTGATATGACTGCATTAACAATCTAAAATCCTTTATAAATATTATTCTCTGACTCTTGACTCTGATAAGATAGTCCAAATAAGTGCTACTAATAAACAAAACCAAGTTGTTCAGTCTTAACATGAAGGTAGGTGCCATTTTCAGAAATTTCCTTTAAAAAGATCCCAAATGCACATGCATTTTGACATTAAGGATGATGTCAAAACCAAAAATACTTCTTAAGTTGCAAAGAATCATTGAAGCACCTATTACCTATTTCTACAATGCTTTCATCTTAAAATATTATCACGCAACAATATTTTATTTCAGTAATCTAGAGTCACAAATGTTACAGTGTGACAGTACAGAATCTATGCAGATGCGTCTACCCTTTATATGTTACACTATTAAGACTAGAAAAATCTTTGGGATACAAATTCATGTTTGTGGTACAAAAACACATGGATATTGAAAGTGAAAATGCTGCTGATTTCATAGATCAAGGAATAAAATTAAAGCGATTTTCATAGTATTTCAAAGCCATAAAGCAAAAATTACTCTGCTATTCAATAACCCTTGAAAGGGGGATTATCTTAGAACATAAAATTTACAGCATCAGTGTGGTAAAACAAAATATGTGCTACTTCTTTTTAAGAGATATAAGATTTCCAGACAGAAACAGAGTGTTTTCCTATGCAAATCTAGTTTTAAATTAATAGCGCCGAGAAGAGCATCTACTTTCAGGCTGATTCTGTCTGTCTTAACAGTAAATCTCTCCCTTTAAGGTATCTGACTGAAGAAGACAGACAGAAAGGCACAGAGCTGCCTGTCAAAAATAAATAAATAAATAAATAAATTGTTAATGTTAGAACTTGTTGCAGTTGTCTTACTGCTAGAAGAAATGCAAAATTTTGAAGTTTAGAGTTTGGGGTTTTCAATAATTTTTCATTCTGTGGGACTCAGAAGGTGAAAATGTTTTAAGATGGCCCTAAATGCACACTTAAGAGTCCCCTGCTAATTTATGATCTATCCAGCTAGTCACACTGGACTGGCCATGCCTGTCAGTGTATTTTCTCATCCAATATGTACTTAAGTAAAGGTGAAGGCACCCTCATCCAGCATTCATTCCTCACCCTCTACTAGAGGTTCAATTATTTCTATCTTCCAGGAAAATCTTACACTTTGCCCTGTGCTTCTCTCACATTCAATACCAGAAACATTGTCCTACTATATCTGCTTTTCCTATTTTGAGAATCATGTGTTTAATCTTATTTAACTGTGTCCGGACGTAATCCATTAGAAGCAATGCTGTGTTCTCAAATCTGAGAAGGAGGCAATGCAATAGAATAGCTAGAATCCCAGACTAGAGCATCATTTGTCTTCTGTCCTTAGAACTGCGATGCTAATATGTATTTCAATAAAAGTTATGCAATTAAACATAGTTTCACATATGACATGATTTTCAGTCACATATATCTAAACATTCAAAAACGCCCCCATCCAATATTTAAAAAATCCAGAAACTACAATAAATGTTTCTCAATCAGAGAGTTTGAAGAATGGCAAGAAAGAAAAAAAAAAGAAAAAAAAAGGAAAAAAGATAACAGGTTTACCCTTATTCTATCTTCACTCTAATTTCCCCTTCCTAACTTTATAATTGACTGAAAGTCTTCAACATTTTCAGATGATGTAATGCTTATCCGTGCATATTTTTACATAAATGAGTGAGAAAAAAAAATACAGACCAAGTACCTTTACAGTGAAATGATGAAAGAGAAGTAATTCTAAAACATTAGTCCTTAAGCATATATATAAAAAAAAAAAAAATGTTAGGTAAAAGCACAGGGCGATCAAAAAAAAAAAAAAAAAAAAAACCAAACGNAAAAAAAAAAAAAACACAAACCCAAACGCAAAAGGCAGCACTATCTCACTGCAAACGCTTAGGATGAAAGCCCTTCAAATTATCCCCGTGTACTCAGGCGGATTTATACGGCACTTAGCAAAATTCTGTACTTTTTCGGCTAAGAAAGAAAGAAAAAGCCCCTCTATCCCTGCCTCTCCGAGCACCGTCTTATTGCGAGCGAGGCAGACAGACAGTAACGTGGCTGGGTTACGGGCTGTCACTTTGCTAGGTAAGCTAGTTTAAATGATTACAGAGCAATTTCGCCCTTCTCCTCCTCACGGCCGCGACGCGCTCAACCCGACAGGCGCAACCGCGACCCCGCTCCCCTTCCCGGCCGGCAGGAAGGGATGGGAGAAAAGGCAAGGGAGGGACGGAGCCCCGAGGTGGGGGCCCGGCAGCGCTCACCATGCGAGATGCTGTGGAGCAAGGCGACGGCCAACATCCACATGCCCCCGCCGCTCCCCCGCTCGCCGCTCCGGGCTCGCCCTCGCCCNCATCTTCCCTCTCCTGCGGCTCGAATCACATTGATCCCGCTGCTAACCTCCCCTGCCTCCCGGCGCGGCGGAGGGCAGCCTGAACCCCGGCCCTCTGCAGTCTTAAAGCACCACCAAGTCTCCGCGGTGGAAAAAACCCCAGACCAATAGAAGAAGGCAGCAGAATAGCCTGCCTCTCAATAGTTGGCTGAACTGCGTCCGTTTGGCATCAGCTGAGTTGTATATGACTAATGTGTTGACAAGTCGTGTGGGGGGACTGGAGGAGGGGGCCCTTCTGGAAGGTCAGAGCCCAGACAGGCGAGCACATCAAAAAAATTGACTAGGAGTCTGTGTGAAACCGAAGGAAAAAAAAAAAATATGTATATCTACGTTTCCTAGTGCTTACACAGCTCCAGATACTATTTGGCCTTTCGTGTGTTTCCCTTTCTGTGGTAACAATTTTTTTTCCCCCTGTAGCAAAAGAGTAAATTACAGTCTCTCCAACTAAAGGCAATTTCTGCATCTATTTTTTCTTCACATCTATGATGTGAAAGTTGGACTAAAAAGGAAAAAGAAAAAAGGAAAAAATTATTAAACGGAGACAGCTAAAAAAAGAAATCAATATTGTGAAATACATAACAACATTAGGGCAACTCTGAATTTTATCTGTAAGATGAAAAGCAAACACAACAAAGCAATAAGGAATCTCAACCTGCAGAATCCCCAGTGTGTTACCACAGGATCACTTCACAACACATTGCTATGCTGCCAACGCTTAGTCTTGTGCACTGGAATGAAACCCAAGAAAGGATGTCCCCCAAAAAGACATTAGGATGAACATGTGCAGAAAGCTCAGCAATACACCTGGACAGGCAAGAATATCTGTCTGGAGATGGACCAACCGCACTCCTGAAGCATCGTTTCAGGCCCTTCATTCTAATTCTTGAGAAAACCAAATTTGCAGCTGAAGCACAGTGAAAGTCATCATGCAAGTTCTCTGCATCCCCAGGAGATACTGAAGCCCTGAAGTGAGAGTAGGGGAGATGAGACCAATATTGGGCAGGGACTAGATGCTCATGGTTGCCCTTAAGAAAAAGCTGTTGGTAACCAGGGAAGCTGTTCAGTGGAAAATCGCATCTGACGCCATTAAAGAAAAATTAAAAGAGAGAAGTACAAATGTCTTGAGGGAGGGAGAAAAAAACCCAACCAACCAAAACAAACAAACAAACAAAAAAACCCAACAAAAAACCTCAACAAACTACAAAACCAAGAAGGAAGTTTGCTTTTAATGGGGAGTGAAGTTCTGTTAAAAATGACAATACTTTAATCTCTTTGTTTAGAAGAGAGCTAGTGACTAGCAGAAATGAAGTATTCATTTGAGAGCATTTTGGAGAAGTTCATGACAGATTCGTTTAGGCAGCTTTTTCACAATTGCTGTTTCCCATTTTGAAGCCCAAACATTTTTACGTTTAGGGGCTTAAGAGATACAATGTTATACCACATAGAATGAATGCACCACCTTCTTACACATTTCTACCTCCTTTACGTATCTACATAACTCTGGCAGCTCTTGACAAATTTTCATCTCATTTAAAGCAGTCTCAAACAAGTTTCTGTATGTTTCAGTTTATTTAAAACAACAGCAGCAGCTGCAGACCAAGTCCTTTATTTGTTCTTTTGTGGCACCAAAAGGCAAGGGACCACCTTTCAGCAGACATATAACCTTTTTTAGCAACAGCCAGCCAATGAGGCAGCATAATCACAGTCCTGAGCTAGGTTTAAGGAAGACAGGTCACAATTTTGCATGAATGCAGGGTTCAGTAGTTTTGCTGCTCAAGGAAGAACTTGACTGAAACCTAAATTAAACAATCTGTCGAAGTGGAGAAACAAGACTGCATGGTAACTTCCACACAGAGTACATGAAATCAGTCAGAACACTACTTTTTAAGTCCAAAAAAAATCAAGCATGACCAACTACAATCAAGGCTAGTTAAGGTCACCAACCAAGAAGAATCACCTTTTATGCTTTTTTTGTTTGTTTTATTGAAATAAAATTTTCTAGATTTAGTGCCTGGAAATTATTTAATTCTTCCTAATATAAATTCAATCATTTTCCAGCAAGATATCTCAATTAGCGTTTGCACACAATTCTGCCTTCTCTGGAAAAAAACCCAAATCCTATGCAAATGTTACTGTAACTGTGACTAAGGGACAAAAATCTTAAAACATGCTTAAATTAAGTTCTTAAACCAGGTTTAGATCTTGTACTAGTTGACTGCATCAGGTTGATCACCCTTGCTTTCTGCACCTGCTACAGTCACTCCATGAGGAAGATCTCTTGAAATTAACAGAGATATGGCAACAGGACACATCAGCTGACGATCACCCTGAATGTACCTTAGATGCTTAGCATTTTGGATTACATTGTATTGCAGGAAGCACAAGGAGAAGACTTCTGCATTAGAACCTCATTGAAATCCCAATGCATTTGAGTAGTCTGATTCCAATGGAGCATCCAGAACATCAATATACGTTCTCACAGTTCTGGTCACACACGCTCAAGTTTTCCCCCAAGCCACTAGCGTGAAGTGTGTACAGAAACCATAAAATCATAGAACGGGATATGTTGGTGATCTTGAAAGGTCATGTAGTCCAACCCTTCTGCAGTAAGTAGGGATATCTTTAACTAGAAGTACCACATGCTAGAAATACGTGCACTAGCATGATCAGTTTGACAACAATCTCCCCAGCCGATGACTTTCAGTTGAATATGCATGGAAAGGTCTGCAAACCAATTTTGCAGTGTGTGTACACCATATTCTCATATTAAGTGAGCAGACACACAAGAAATTACCACAGCAGACCAATACACCCAATAAAAGATGGATGCAAAGTGCCTTCATGAAAATTAAGTAGGTTGCAATGATTCAACTGGCTGAATACTTCACATCCTCATATTGGAAGATGATTTAATCTGGTCTATAACTTCTGTAACCAGTCTTGCAGGAAAATTCTTTTTGCAAAGAAAAAGATAAAATGGCCTGTCTACAATAAGTCTGCATTGATTTGGGCTTTAAAAAACAAAGGAATCTTCCAAGGAAAGACTGGGCTGGGAGCAGCAGCAGTAATTGGTTCTATTCAGATCATGGATGGTTTCATAGGCTTTGGGCTTTAGGGAACTCAGTCAAATATCTGCCATTGAAGCATTCAACTATTCAAACAGAGCCCTTCATTGTCATTCAAGACGTAAAAATCTCATTTGCAATTTCAGCTTTGAAATGGTTTTAAAAGTACCTGAGGGAAGAAAGAATGGGAGGGAAGCAGAGAGGAAGTGAAGAGAAAGCATGGTGAGAGAGGAAGTTCTCAACAGTCAGAAGACCTGGGGAGAAAAATATTAAAAAATGAACATGTGTGAAACCAGAATCTAAATGACTGCTCAGCCTAGTTTCTGGAAGAGATGATACCTTGACTCAGTCATCCCCCACTTTCTAAATCATTCTGTCTCCTCATTAATGACCTCTTTCCCTGACTAGTTCTCATGACTATGTTCTTTCAGCTTAGTTACTTGAAAGAAAAATATTGGTTATTAGTTTGTAGATTAGGTAAAGATAACTGCTAGGGGCTATCAACTAAGTAAACTAACTTCAGTTGTAAATTTAGTTATGATTTTCATTTTAATAAGATTTAACAATGTTTTCAGTTCTACTGAAATAAGAGTTATATTCCCAGTTAGCTTAAAAACAAAGCTAAAGCAGAAGCATACTACTCTGAGACAATAACAGTAAAGAAAAAAATCTGAAACACTTTGGTAAGCAATTATTTTCCCCCCTTTTCATGAAAATATGTGAAGAGGTGTCAGGCAAAGAATTTGTGAATATTTGGTGGGAATAAATACCAGTCTAAAGCGTTCAAATTGCAAGCTTTTGAATCAAATACTTTCAATCTTCTTTCTGATTCAAATCTGCTTTAAAGCTGAAGATGACATGTTTGAACAACTCTTCCTCAAATTTTCAGGTAAACTAAAGCTTTGTCACTGTACTCATAATGAAGGAAGATAAAGGCAAAGAGTGATAAAGGGACCCGGGTTTTAAGAAGGGAAGAGGAGCAGAAGTGAGAAAGCTTTTCAGCAGTTTCCATCAGTCTGGAAACAGGAGAATCAAAAGCCTTGAGAGAACAGGTTTTCCTCACAAGACTTCATGCCTGATTTGATACTGGAAAGATTCAGATAAATGTTGAATGCTTGTCAAAACCAATCGCTAAACCTTCTGATATTCACTGGCTACCAAGCTTAATGCTTATATCTATAAGCTCACAGTCAGCCATTTTTATCAGAACAAGCTGCAAAAAATTAAATATTTTCCATGAGACACTTAAGAATTTAAAAGCAATTTCTAGTTCTCTAAGTACCATTATGAAGATACGAGTTGAAAAGCTCTGTTTATTACTACGAAGCTGGGAATACTCAAGATGGACAAACAAAATGTAAGCATCTGCATGCTATTACTTATAAAAACATTTATACTACTGACACCTATTTAGTTCACCCATAAAATACAAGGGAATAAGTACAATTTGCTTCCTATACTTCATCTGAAGTCATTGACTGCTCTAAACTGGTAATGTGCAAGAATATTGTTATCTGGCAAAAAACGTGCTCTCTCGCATGACCTGTCCTTACAGTATACACACAATTAACTACTCAGTCTTGTTATTCTCATGGATTAAAGCAGCAGCTTTCATAACAGTGTGGATGGCTTAAAACACACCAAGCTTAGAAGCAAAAAATGGAGACATTTCTACCACCACCACCACCCCCCGTTGCCTGAAGTTACTCTTTGCTTCCGCAGCTCATTCCTGGGGTTTCAGTAATACCTGTATGACATGAATGAGCAAGCTTACTCCATCAGGTGGTTCTGCAAGCACAGAATCAGTGGAAAAAATACTTTCCTCTGGCTTTTTAGTCAGAAGACCGAAGACCTGAGTGGATTCTCAGATGTCTATTACTTTTTCCAATGCTTTCAGGAACTTGCAATGGGATTAGTCACTCCTCTGCCCAGGTGAACTTTTATACACTTATACACACATAAATGCAATGAATTAACTATATTCTACTTAGACCCAAAGAAATTGATTGAAACTGGCCAGAGAGTTCAAAAGTTACTACAAAGAAGGAGGAGAGGAGCTGACAAAGGCATTTCTTAGAAAACCATGATAGAGTAAGGCATGGAAAAATCCAGTCTGTGGGAAGGATTTTAATACCCTGCATATGATTCATGTTTTCTTGAGAAAATACCAGATTTTTCTATTTTAAACAACATCATCAAAACATAGGGCAGTGATTTATTTTTTTTTTTTCAGTGCTGTAGACTTCTTTTTGCATTGCACCTTCAAACAAGCAGAAAAGGTAAGATTCTTGGCTCTTTAAAGAGCTGACAGACAACTAAAAGAAAAATAATCCCTTTTGGATGGGAGAAGCCAGGAGAAATATTTTTTTTTAATTTTCACACCTTTATACAGACGTTTGTTCCTACCATAGAAAAGATTGGAAGGAGGGTCATGTAGCTAAAGATGAAGGGTAGGAACACAAGACACAACATGTCAGACAACTGTCTTGAGTGAAAATATGGGTTCACAGAAGGGCAGAAAGGCTTCTCATGGTGATAATTGGTTCTCATAAGAGAAAGAAGCATAACATGACATACAAGCTTTATGGTACTGAAGATATCCATTTAAAAGTCTCCAAATATGGATGAACTAAACCCCTTTGTGTGTCTGATGTATGTATAAAGACAAGACATTAAAGACCACTGCATTAAATTATTTTAATGCTGAGAATGATGGAATGAATTACATATATTGAAATCATAGGAATAGCTGTGCCACACAGCACATATCATAATGTTGTAGTATGAAGAGGCTGAGTCAAGAGTACTCTTTCATTTCTAAATCTGATTTTTGATTATTTGGATTAGGAGCCAGAGTCTTTTAACAAAAGAACTATGACTAGTCTAAGTTTGGATGGGGGCTTTTATATATACGCATAGCTGCTTCCTATTAAAAGAAGTGGAGGGAAAAAAGGAAATTTGAAGGGATGTTGCAGCTTCAAGAAGGCTTCTTTGAAAAATGAATGATGGTTTCAAAGCTCTGCAAACCTCTCTTTAATAATTGTTACAGTGCAATCCATTAAGTACTGTAATTATGTGGGAAGAAGGTTATCCCTGGTCCCGAGCCAAATTCTGTTCTCCATTACCTGCCCAGGATGCCAAGGGCTTACACAGAATAGCAACCACATAAACAAAAGAAGAATTTGAGCTATTGGGAGCCAATACCCCCCTGACTGGAGTCAACATGCAGAAGGCACCAGGAAGAGCAGAGCTCACCATGCCTCAGACAACAGCTCACCATGCCTCAGACAACACATGGTGTCCTCCGTATTCTCATCTTCCTGACGTGGCTTCCACCTGCTTCCAAGCAAGAGGCAATATCTCTGCTTGCAGATTGCTGGGAGCACATGCGAGCATGGCTCTTACCAACCCCGGTGCAAAGGAGGAGACCTGGGGGGAGCAGCAGAACCGCAGAGCAGCGGTGGAGCAAGGAGGCAGGGTTGCCAAGCAACAGCCTACCACTGAGGGCGGGGGTGGGGGGGCGTTAAAACAGGGAAAGGAAACAGATATAAATTACATTAGCTCATGTGGGGCCGCGGTAGCCCTTCCATCTGCTTTTCTTCCTGCTTCCATTGAGTTATGGCTGTGGATATTGTGAGAGGACTTGGCCACCAGTGTTTCTTGCGTCATGAGCTCCAGTCAGCTCCTCAAGGAGGTTGCAACAGGGAGAACCGTAAGGAATACTTTCTTTGCCAACTTGTTGTCATGGATAATACAGCAAGAACAGCAGCAGGCTGTCGTAGGTTCTCCAGACAGCGTGCCCCAAGACTCAGGAATACAAAGTAAAGCCAGACCTTCCCTATTCACACATCTGCCTCAGTGGTGTTCCTTCTGGTACACCATCATTTGCCTTAGAGAGAAACACACATAACATACGGGAGATTTTTTCCTTCATATTGTATAGATTTTCTATGTGACACAGGGAGCATCTGTACTATTTCCATTTGAAGTTTCTATTTCTATTCTGTGAGACCTTAAGTATTTGTGATGGCATGGGATGACATCAAGAAGAAGATACTTTCAAGTTTTAGGCAAGAGGTATCCTGGTAAAGAGGGACCAAAAAGGAGAGCGTATACACAAAAAATCTGGACAGTTCATGAGGCTGGAGCACATATAATGAAAAGACTTTCACAAAGGCTTAATTTAGGGATCCCAAGTCCCTCTCTGCAATGACAGTCTACCACTAAGCCAGCTCCTCATGGCCATGCATCACATTACAGCTCTTATCTGACAACTGGTTCCAATTGTAAAGACTTGCAGTGCTCTGCTTGTTCTCTCATGCAACTGAATGCTTTAAGATGTAGTCACAAAAATTATTTGTGATCCCACCCTGTTGCAAACCCTTTCTTGCCTGTCTACATTTTATACACGTTATCACAGATCACCAAGAAACCATGTGCTTACACACCACTATACAAATAATTTTGACTCCATAATGCATTTTCTGTAGTATATCACATTTGCAGGCAAACAACAAAAAACTGCAAAAGAAAATGCATTTACATTTATTTTTGAGCACAGAACGTAAATTTTACTAATTCAAATTGTTCACAGGTAAGATAAGGCATTCTTCATGCCTTTCAGATCAAGAAGTCATCCAGAGAAACCCAAAAGGTTATAAAGCAGACACTTTCTCTCTTTCTCACCCAGGTATGTAGGTCTCGTTTATTAGTCAAAACAGAGCTGTGAGCACATTTAAGAGATTATTTCTCCCATCCTGAAGTGGTTGTCCTAAGTAGAAAAGAAATAGCCCCCTGGAAGTCCCTGTTCCTCTCTCTCCATTTATTATGTGGAGAATCTGCAGTGACTCGCACCATAAACACTTTAAATTAAGCGAGATGAGCAATGTCCGTAGCAGCCAACTGTTGCCGAGTTTTTAAATAGCAGCAAGCCCACAGGCAGGATTTGAAGGCAGCTAATGGAGATCTTGTCTTTTGGGGAGTAAATTCTTATACAAGAGCAGAAGAGTACTTGAGGGTAAATCTGGAAAGCAAGTCGAAATTGATATACTGGTTAGAGATAGAAATTGACTCCAGGTACTTCATGGGAGAATTTTGGCAGGCCAGTGCTATGAAGAACTTTAGCAATAGAGGACAGCATGGGAGAGAGAAGCAATGAGATAGCCTGTCCAGTAAAGGATTTCTTAGTAAAATGGAAGGCTGGATAAATACGATTGATAGAAGTATGTTGGACTACTATGAAATGAGAAAAATCCCAATTGTCATGTCATCATTGGTGACAACACATCTGAAGTGCTGTGTACTAGTTCTGGGCTCCTCTGTTCAAGACAGACACAGACGTATTGGAGCGAGTCTAGTGAAGGACTTCATAGATAGTTAAAGGATTGGAGAATCTGATACAAAAGGAAAGGCAGAGAGAGCTGGGACTATATAGCCTGGAGAACAGACAAAAGGCAACATCAGAAAGCTCCATTTAAATGTAAGTTTATATATACATATATATAAATACACATATAGAAATAAAATTTATTTATTTTACAGCAAGGTTGATCTAACACTGGCTCATATTTCCCCCAGAGTTTGTGGAGTTTCCAGACTTCGAGGTATCCAGAACCTGACAGGCCACAGTTCTGAGCAACCTGCTGTAGTAATTAACTTTGATTTGGATAGCAGGGTTGGTCTAGCTGTCCCAAAGTTAACCTTATATATTCTGTGGCAAAAGCACTGACTTCATTCTCCACAGAGAAACTGAGCAGTCTCTTCACCACCACCACTTATTTTTAGATAATGGCGGCTCATTTAAAAATCCTGTATTTACTAACAGTTACCAGAGTTGGGTTTTCACTGAGTTTAAGTGCTTGTAAAGTGACTGCTACTAAGTAAACAGCACAAATACCATCTTTGCAAGAGACAAAACGGGCAAGTAAAAAAGACCTTGCCTGCCTCACTTGGAAAGAACTCCAGCTTAGTGGAGTGGGAAGTAGCCTGACAAAGTATTTTCTCCACTACTCTCGAATAGTTCTTCCAAAATTATAGACAAAAAAAAAAATTAAAAAAAAAAAAAAATCCCCATATGCCACCACACACCTTGAGATACAGAGGTGGCATGCAGCCCATAGTCATATGGCAGGGAGGACTTTGGCATTTGACACAAGGCACAGAATGCCAACATGTGTCTCCAGAGCAAAAGGATTTTTGTTTTATACATCCAGTTTTATACATGATTATCATATCCTTGCTGATTCATCTCTTCCTTAGGTATACTGTTTCCCCTGTCTCCACCGTATATTCCTTTCACACAGAGTTCTTTCCTGCAAACCATCTCCTGTCTTTCTTACGCAGCAATGTAGAGAGAATAAATTCTTACTATATTGTTCTCCCTCCTTTTACCGGACATATGGATATCAAAAAGTTATGCTTAATTGGTTACAAGTCAATAAATGGATCAAGAAGATTTTCCATCAAAATAAACTTATTTTAAAAAATAACACAAAGAAAATGCTAGATGCTGAGGCAGGAAAATATTCCTTAAGGGAAAGGTATACATCAATACTCCATATGCTATGATATAAAACAAGTATTAGATTTCACTTGACTGAATACTATATTGTTTTCCAAAAAATCTAGTCTTCATTTCAGCTACTGTTGCAAAGGTATTTCAAAGCTGATTCACTGATTTTCACAAACTTTTATATTTAGGTATAAGTTTAAGTCTGATGAAAAAGTTAATTGACAAAATTTCTCCTTATTGGAAAAAGCTGAGTTCAGTATATTTGAAACATTCTGCTGTATACTTTTAAAATTTCAATACAGTTTCTTGACTAGGATATTCAAATTACAATAACCAGAAAGTTGTTTGAGAATAAGAAAACCATAAAAATCTGATTATTTTTTTTTCCATATGAAGTTTGGCTTACTGTCAGTTAAGAACCAAAGAGAAGTATAACATGTTAGCATTTGTCATTTAATTTAAGACTGTTTGAAAAACAGAATTTCATTCACATGCCAAGACCTTCATCTAGCACTGTAAGGACAGGTTTCCTAAGTTTTCATTTCTGTATTTAGTTTTTCTCCTGGATGCATACAAAAAGAAGTCTGGTGATCTCATTTTAAGCCCTAACAGATGATTATTGCAGACCACAGCGCACACAAATCTCTGCACTCATAGTTTTCAAAAGTGATCAGCAGCTGTTTCAGGTCATGACTGATGGGAGTTGGCAAAGCTTTGTGGGAAAATGGCAAAATGCCTACATGTATACGTCCAGCTGAAGTGTTATAGACTTTTCACATAAATAATAATCAGATTCCCCTAAAAAGGCTTTACAAGACAGGGAGGGAGGGTAAGGGATCTCTCATTTGTCTTCAATACTTAATATTAAAAGATGGATTCTCAAGAAGTCAGTACATCTTAATCATGTAACAGAATTTTCCTCCATGCCTTGGAAGTCTGCCCCAATCATTTCTCGCACCCAATATACTTCTATGAGTGCAATAAGTATTTTCAAAACCTTTTTCTAAATTCAGAAGATGTATTTACATAAGGATTAATAGGAAAGTGTTAGAACACACCAGAAATAACACATACAGTTACCACAGATAACCTTTTAAACACACAGAAGAACGTGAAATAAGACCTTCCAAATACCAAAGACGCTAATTTTCTTTCCTGTGCCGGGTGACAAATGGCATAGAGTTAGCTATTTCTCCTGGTTTAGAAGAACGGGTTCTTTTGCCACATCGTCTGAGGGGGCAGGGAGGGGAGGCAGGGGAAGGAAGCGTCCTCAGTGCCAACCCCCCGCAAAGGTCGTTCTGATGTTTGTGGAATTACTGTTAAGTTATGAGCTGTCACTTTGCTAGGTAAGCTAGTTTAAATGATTACAGAGCAATTTCGCCCTTCTCCTCCTCACGGCCGCGACGCGCTCAACCCGACAGGCGCAACCGCGACCCCGCTCCCCTTCCCGACGAAAGGAAAGGGAAAGGAGTCCCCAAGCGCTCACCATGCGAGATGCTGTGGAGCAAGGCNCTCCGGCGCAAGCACAGGAGCATCCCCGGCAGCGGCCAGCCCCGAGCCGCGGCCAGCCGGCTCCTCACACACCTCCCTTCGGCCCGGCGGCGGGCGGGCGAGCGGGCGGGCACATCTTCCCTCTCCTGCGGCTCGAATCACATTGATCCCGCTGCTAACCTCCCCTGCCTCCCGGCGCGGCGGAGGGCAGCCTGAACCCCGGCCCTCTGCAGTCTTAAAGCACCACCAAGTCTCCGCGGTGGGGGAGAAAGCGAGTCCAAAAGAAATAAAAATAATAATTGCAACCTGGTTTACGGTAACATGGAACTATATGTGCACCGAAAGTGCAGACTTCATCGTGATCAGCGCATTCTAGATGGCACTCTGGAGGGATCAGCAGCAGGAAAAAGTATTAGAATGGATTATATGTAGGACAGCGTTTACTTATTTTTAGGGATGTTTAATCAGTCATACTAAATTGCATTTTTAAAGGAAGCATCCCGATTATCGATGTTTCTTACTTTCAGTATCCTTGTGAGTTGTAAATCTTTCCGTGAATGGAATAGCTTGATTTCCCACTTACACATGAGGCAATGGGAGAGTGTGCTAGAGCTCTCCGGAATGTAGTATTTGCACCTGACAGGTGACAGCACTAGTTTGGCTTGAAACCTTGACCACAGATCCTAGACCTGGATCTTGCAGATATTTAACTCATTCTCTGCATGAGAAAAGTAAAACAACTTCTCTTTAGGCACTCACACAGCTGAGTGTCATGTTAAGGTAAAGGGATATTAAATCTGATTTTCACTAGAAGGGAACTGCAGTCACATGACAGCAAAGGAGAAACAGGCCTTTAGGGTGGACTCAAAGGTAAAATGGGGTTAGGTCTTGGGAATATCATAATATGCAGAAGAGGCTGTATGAAAAAATAGCTGAAGCAATTTGACATATATATATTTAGCTGAACAAGATATTGTGAGAAAGACATAGAGCTCAGCAATAAAGTACAAGCTACAACTACATAAAAGAGATGGATGATGCAGCACTTTAAACAATGAATAAGACAAAACAGTAGATGCAAAGTTCCTGAAACTTTTAAAGTATGGAATTAGTTATTGTTTTAACTTTTAGACTGGCAAGGAACAGGACAGGTGATGAGGTTACGGGGGGAAAAAATGGTAGATCATGTTTATGCTGAGTAAAAAGCAGCAATATCTGGATATGTAAGGTGAGAAAGAGAGAGTTGTCAAAAGCACGCTCCAACTTGTGACTTGGAGTAAGGATGTAAGGATGGAAATGTTGTTGGCAGTGACAGAGAAAGGGGAGGGAAATTAGAGACACTTGAAAAGATGGATAAGGTCCTGGTGTCAATATGATTTGCTTGTCAACAACATATTTAGAGACAAAGGTAAATGATTTATACATACTCTCTATACATGTCATGGGCATATCTGGCAGGATTTGGGTAGGAGGGAGCTGCACAGTGCCCTGTGTGGGAGGAGATCAGGGAGCATCCCATGCTGGTGACAGCTGCCTCCAGCCAGCTCAGAAATGGGCAGCACTGACCCATTGTACACCAGTCAGAGCAGCTTACGGTTCTGTCTCTTCAGGCAGGTTTAAGAAGGGGTGGTGACAGCAGGGTCAGAGCACACAGAAAAGGAGATGCAGGACGCACAAAAGGAGACACGAGAGGAGGTATGACTCTGAGGAGGCTGTGGCCAGTGAATAACTGGCACCAGGGCAGGGACATCCCTGAGGGGATTGCAGTCTATGCAGGAATTCACGCCAGAGCAGAGGAAATGAGTAAGAAGGAAGGAGCAATGAAAGAAAATGGGAAGAAACAAGGAGCGGCAAAAATACTCACCATGCACTGACCCCAGCCTCCTCTACCGCCCAGTGCGTCACTAAAGGGATCGAGTGTAATCTGCCACAAAACAAGGGGAGAGGAGACTAGGAAGGGGAAGGAGAGGTGTAAGGTCTGAACTTGAGGCTTGGAAAGAGAAGGAAAAGTGTTTCCCGTAGGGTTTGTTTAATTGATTGTCTTCTTTGTTTCTCAATGCCCAAATCAGCTATTAAAAGTTTACTTTCATTAGCAATCAGTTAAATTAGGTGGAATTCCTACTAGTAGCCCTGCAAGTAAATATAAGGCCTCATAATACCTGCCAAAGAACTGTTGGAAAAAAAAAAAAAAAAGGAAAAGAAAGAATAAAAGGAAAGGAAAAATAGTCAGTTTTCAAATTAGGCAAACTGTAAAAACACTGAATTAATTATTTGTAAGACTCTAAATATGGGCTTGGCTTCCTCTTGCCTCTTGCATAAAGTAAACAAAAATATCAGCAAGCCTTTTATCAAATAATACCATTTTCTTTATTATAGGATGTACAGCAGGGATCTTGCATCCAGAAACATTTTCCTTGATATATTTCATACACTTTCCTCAAAAAGAAATTATGATCAGTTGTAAGAGAAATATTCTCCTGTTGATTTGAAATTATCAAAATGGCTTGTTAAACCAGCAAAGGTAAAAAAGGTTGTCAGATGTTTTCATTGTTGATTCTTATATTAAATACTTTTGCTGTTCATTTCCAAATTGTATCACTTGGAAATTCTACTGCAAATGCTTTCATGTAGACAAGAAGTGAATGTCTAGCAATGTATCTTAATGCTGAAACGTGATGATTCTGTGCCGTTGTTGTTTGTTTTTAATAAGGAGAGGATCCTTCCAAGTTCTCAATGTCTTCATGCCCACCATTTTTCCTGGGAGAAACTTGCTAGTGCACAGTCTGACCCTGCAATAAGCATTCTTGAAAACCTCATGCTGATTGAGTAACATCTGAAAACATGGAATCCAGTTGCACAGGCGGTGCTTTGGGTTTCCTCAGATTAGATAGACAATAGCCATACCTCTGTAATGAAGAGATGTGATCCAAACTCTTTCTCTTAGAGTTGACTTACCTTAGCCACTTCTATTGCCTTCTCAGATCTATGTCTCAACTCTTGACAACTTTTTGTGCATTTGTCTTCCACAACATCCCTGTGACTTCCAAGTCCATTATTCCTGTATCAAAGAAGAAGAACTGAAGTATAGGAAAGCCAAGGGCTAATCCACTAGAGGATTCAGGTCTTGAAAAAAAGCCAATTTTTAAGTGTGCTCATACATACTGGAACTCACAACCTTGTGTAGTACCCAGTATCCTAGTACTTCATACAGAAGAGTTAGGCAATGCAGAATGAGATTCAAGGAAAATAAGTGGAGAGGCAGATCAACCGATGGGAAACACCTAAATGCCCTAACACTCACTGAGCAGTGACTCAGAGGTTCTTAGCAGCTGAGTGCTGACACCACATCAGTCTTCTCTCAGGAGAAGCAGAAGAGGAGACAATTGACTTCTTCACTTGTTCTACACCCAACAGAGAGAGCTGGCTTCAGATTATTGTCTGACAAATATTAAAGAAAAGGTTGGCCCTAGTTACCCTATCTTCTTTGTGGTGGTTCACTTGCTTAGGAGACTTACACCCGGCTCCTATTTTTTTCTAAAGTAGTACTTTTCCATACTTTCATAACCTCAGCTTCTCTGAAGCAAAAGAGTTAGAGTCTTTCTCCAAAGCAAGCAGCGATGCACTAGAACGTGGCTCTCCCACTTTCAAAGCTAGTACTCTTGGCAGTTGAGAATGTGGTGAAAAATGGTAGCAAGAGGAAAGACGCTTCCTCTCCTCCATTTCCATACTTCTGTTGGCAGAAGTGCAGCAGACTAGCATGTGATGGGGAGCAAGACAGGGTTTTCATATCTCCATCACCCTCAAGACATAGACATCTTCATGAATGCTATGGGTCAAGAAAAACAAGGAGGTGACAGTAGGCCTATCTAGGCCTACAGCGATACGCTGCTGCTGAAATTTTTTTTGCACAAAAATACAGAGCAAGATATATAATAACCTAAGAATTTATAGAGAGTCTTCCATTCCCTGTGATTTTCTAAACGTATTTTTCAGTTTCTAATTCATGAAAACTTTCTCGTAGTTTGTTCTCGAGTCCTTCTGTCGTCTGCCTGGCACTTTCTTTTCTCTGAAAGTATCCAAGTCATTACAAATGCAAGTACAACTATATATATCTCTCTAATACTATATATATTGTTATGGAGATAGTTCTAAGAGATAACATTATGAAGGATCTTATGAAAGATCTTATCTTCATGTGAAAGCTATTTTAATACCTTACCAAAGGTAAGTGGGGATCAGTTTTGCCCTCTATAATTACCTAAAATTGCCTCAATCTTCTTTTCAGGCTGGATGAACAACATGCAATGCTGTTATCTCAGGTATTCCTGAATCTAAATCTACACATGTTAAAATAGTTAAATGTGATGAACAGGGAGGAGGGGAAGAAAAGAGACCATGGAGAAGGAAGGATAGCCCATACCCAGCTAACTCCTCCCAGCATCTGTATCTATTACACCACATTTTAGGTGCCTACTTACAGTTATTGCCCAGCATCATTTCTCACAGAGATTTATGTCATTATCCCTGGATTCAAGACCTCTTCAGAGGAACAGGAACATTTGAAACCTGTAGCCAGCTGGAACAAAACCTAATTCAGTAGATGAACAAGGCTCCTTCCCATCCCCAAATGAGTATATTTTCAGCAACCATGTTCATGCTCATGCTCAAGGCGGTCGCCATTCCCCCTCTCCCTAGAGCATCTGAGTCTGGTTCAATGCATCTGAGCATGTGACAGGTTATGCCAGGGTCTCTTCTCGCATCCGGACCAGCTCAAGTTCCAAACAGTCTCATGTTGAGCCTACCATCCCACTTTTGGAAAAAAAAAAAGTTGCACAGATGATAAAACATAATCTTGTCAACAGCTTTTAACTAAACATGCAGAAGGAGCAGGTGTAATTTTAGAAAGACCTGAGTTATAGTCCTGAACAGCAAGTGGCAGGTGCACACTCTTAATCAGGGAAGCTGATATAATTTCTGCCAAATCTTCCAGTTGTTTTACTCAGTCTTCATCAGACAGAGGATCAGCAAGCTGGCGTTTAGCCAAACCCCAGCCTCACTTAGGCTCCAACCACATTACTTATTCTAAGTATCAGAGTTGGATTAGATGAACATCAAAGCTAGGTGTTGTAAGTAAGCTTAAGGTTACTTACACCCTGTGCTTTTTTTCTCTGACTCACCACCTCAGCTGCCTTAGCTGTACATTAAACATACAAGGTGGGGAGATCACTTCAGACGTGTGAATTCGCATAAGGCAGAGCCTCAGGAGAGGTGAGGAACTGCATAGTATCATCCCCTGCAATGCCATGAAGCCACGATCTAGCATCTAGAACTTCCTAAATAAACAATAAAAAAATAGGCTGCATCAGCTATACCAAGCAAGGCCAAGAAGTCTAAGAAACCCCTAAAGCCAAGCAAAAATCTCCCACTCGCATGTCTTCCTGATCACTGCTGATATACAAAGCTCGGTTTCAAGCTTTACCCAAACCTATGGGTATGCCTTGGGAAAAAGAATGACCAGTGTCTTTCTTACTGCTACCACTGATGTGGGAAGGTTATCTCAGGCCAGGCAGCATTAGGTGCTTTGTCACATGGAGCTGCTGCTGAGGTGCTATTATTGCTATAAATTAAAGTGCAGAGTATGCCTTAGCTCCACTTCCCTTTATCATCTCACAGAACCCCTCAGGTTTTTAGAGCTGTGCCTTATAGCATCTGTGTTCATCTGTGGAAAAGAGAAAGAAAGACTCAAAAATAGGGTGAGGCATTTTGGATAGAAGACAGATTCTTGAGCAGATGTTTAAATAAATGTTTCCTAAAAAAACATGGGCCTCATTCTCCTGAAGTAAAGATCCTATCAGTATCAACTAAGAGCAGGTCCAGAGTGTTTTACAACAATTCTCAGTAACTGGAAACAGTAGGTGGTACCAATAAGGTAACATCATGATTGAACTTCTAATTTCCTATGACGTGGCAATAGTCCCAAATAAATCTGCTTTCTCTTTAAAAAGGCAAAGCTCAAGACAGTACCTCATGTGAGGAACCCTTCATAAGGGGACAGGTTTTTTCATGTTATGTTTTCGTATTGAAAAAACGAAAATGTGAACAATAGCTCAGTAATAGATTGTTGATGGATCAGTAGCTTATTCATGAATGATGTTTGCCTTTATTAACTTTACCTTTTAACAGTGATGCTGTTAGTGTACAAAGTTTTTCAGGGGAGTACCAAGGATTTTTGGATTACTCAAGAAAACAAATTTCTCCATGGACAAATTGCTTTTGGGCTTTTATTTCAGCTCCATCTGCCCTTGTCGTCCTGGTAGTGCCTTATAGCTAAGAGGGCTGTGAGCAGGTCAGCTCCCTTTCTCCTGGTCAGGTGGCTTCAGAAGTAGTCAACTATTCAGAAGACAGGCAACACAAACTGATTAGCAAACAGTCAAAGTGTTCAAAACCAGAAATGCACACACATAAACACACAAACCACAAAAGAAAACAATGCCATGGGTCAACATCAGATGAATGCTTTCTTTAGTTGACTGGCCAAAATATTGCTGGCAGGATGCCAGTCGGAACGACAGCTAGCTTATAATGGCTATTACTTGACCATTTTAAAATGTTTTATTGTGCCAGAACATGCCCAGGCAGGAAAGTACCTACTGGTACATGTCTTTACCATTTTGTCACCCTATGATGGATGTGAGGGACCTTGCCTCTTATTTGACTCCAGTGGTGTAACCGACACTGTAATTTCAGCCACTGTGTACCCCACAGAGAACCGTTTGAGCACCTAAACCCTACCACAATGTCATTTTCTAACAAGGGGAAGGGATCTAACTTCCAAATAAAACCACTTGAGTAGCATGGGACCAAAGCCCCAAGAGAGGAGGGAACTAGTAGCCCTCACCACACCTTTCATGTCTCCGTACCTCAATGACTCCATTTGCAGACCTGTAGGAGAAAAATGTTTCATTCTTTGCAAAGCTGTGGAGCTCTTCTTATAGAAAGACCATGGGGATCTGGGGCACAGCACAAGCTGGCATGCACTGAAGAGAGGAATGAGGGAAGGAAGCCTGTTGAGATCAGGTGATTTCTCAGGCAGGCAAGGCTTGCTAATGAATGTGCCAAGTATGTGTTTGTCTTTCAGTTTTGTATGAACTCAATAAACGGTTTCTCTAGGGAATTTATAGCCTTCAGTTCTGAGAAGCCATAGAGATGAAAGCCGTGATCAATAACTCTGGAATTTTGTAGAACAACATAAAACTTAATGTGTAAAATACAGCAATTTCATGCAGGTTCACCCCAGAACATAGAAGTTGCTCCTAAAGAAGTACCAAAACAGACTTTTCCATCTTCTCCTCTAAGTACAGGGTAATTTCTTTGACTCTACCTTATCTGAGGTGAAAACAAAGCAATGAACAGATCTATGCATGATACAAACTTGTAATGCACATAGAAAGAGAATTAACAACACAGACACAAGTCATGCCAAAACAGCATTGACACCAGCAACAGACATGGCCATAGGATGTGGACTCAGAGTCTCCTGTTGTGCAGCACAGGTATGAACTACAGAACTGGAAGTTTTGGCTTGTGACACATGCACCAAAAAAAAATGGTTATTAAGTAATTATATTAAAGAAGTGGGTTTAGTTATCTCAGCTGATGCAGTTTCTTGGCTGCACAAGGGCCATGATTTTTTAATAGTATTTGTTTTACTGGCCTCCTCAGTGAAGAACCGATAGAAGGTCCTTTTCCCTGACCTAATTAGGCAAAACTAGGTCTTCATATCTGCTGGTTTTGCATGGCTCAGATTTCTAAGTGTCTTGTTAAGACCCACAGTAGGAACATTGTTTTAAAGCATCATCCAGGACTGAAATTTACCTCAGCAAAAACATCCATGGGGAGGGACAGCTATTTCTTTTTTCTGCTGCCTGATTGGAGCAAAACAGATTATTAACCCTCATGGAATTACTCGTTTACCAATACTGCCACTGCAGTGTGCATGCATTGCTCTGGGTATAAAGTAATACCTTAAAAATGTATTGGTTAATAAATCAACATCAGATTTTAATATTAATCACCCCTTTGAAACTGATTCTCACCAAATATCACAGTTAGTGGCTGCTTTGCTAACATGTTAATGGGTCATTAACTAAAACCAGTCATTAACTGCTGCTATTACAGTTTCCATAAGGATTTATTAAGGCAACTTCATATATTATTAAAAAGAAAGTTCATGGTTCTAATGTTCTGAAACTTTGTGCTCCTCAGGCTTCCACTGATATTGCTTCAAAGGTAAAAACATTTGCCAAATGTATAATTGTGTCACTCAGTTCAGTTCCATTCTTTAAAATAATATTTCTTGCTCTTAAAATTCCATTTTCCTGTGCTCAAGGAGAAAGTGGCTGTGTATAATATGAATGTGTGAAAGTATTCTTTTTTTTATAAAGAATAGCTTTTTTTAGTTACTGAAGCAAAAGGAGGTGGGCCTGGTATATCAAAAAAGAAGAACTTAAAAAGTTGGGTCTGTCACTATGATTAAAACCACTAAGAGGAAATTAGTGCTCACACAACACGAACCATGAAATTCACTGTCACTTGAAGTCAGTAGGGTCAAGGCCATATCAAGGTTCACCATAGAGTTCAAACTTTACACAGATCTCAGGAATACTAAGCCTTGTACTCCCATAGTTGAAGATCGTCTTTTACTCTAGAACATGAGGCTTAGAATTGCCTTAATGAATTCCTGTGGTAATTAATTCCATAGTCTGAATAAAACCTGTAATTATCAGAAGTCAGAGTGAAATACTTAGGATGAAAATTGTGTATTTACCTGTTATATTCTTATTCCAATGGAACATGGATAAAACTAAAGTCAATCCAGTATGAGAAGGCTGACACTCCATTGCACTCCTATATATTCCCAACACCATCTCTCTTTTTTTTCTTTTTCTTTTTGGTGGAGAGATATCAGAAAACAAGAGTTTCACACTTACAGCTCATTACATTCCCAGTGTTCTACCAAAGTTTTAAAATATGCCACACTGACAGTTTCCATGTAGTTGCATTAAGGGGAAAAAAGCATTTTCCCTCCAGCCCATAAAATCTGACACAGGTCCACAACCAGCCCTGTGCTACTGTACTCCCTACTCCACAGTCGCTTTGACTTAAACAGGCTCTTGCCCATTTAAAAAACATGCAATGTTGTGGGAAAGAAAGGGGAGGGACAAATGCTTTTGACTCATCTAAGTGTGCTGCAAGAGCTGAGCTTTTGTGGCTACCATTAATTTTTCAAAGAATTTCACTAATTGCTGTATGTTGGACAGTGCACGAGTGCAGGCTGTTGGCATCAAGAAGTATTGAACATTGGGATTCTTTCAACAATACCTGTTCAAAAATTATATTGTCATAAAAATTGGTAGACTCTATTCACAATCAGTTTACATGAACTCACACAAATCAAGCCATCAAACCACGGTAATTTACATTGCTGCAAAAAATAGAACTCTGATCTGCTAAAGATTTGTAACCTGGTACTAAAGTTCAAATTACATCCTGTATTGTTATCTGTGGATAAGCTGACATTATTTATGAATGTTGGGGTTTCTTCAAATGGCTTGGATTTATTTCATCTCTACAAGGCAATGATGTAGAGATTCATCTACGAATATTGCAGTGATAATGTCTTAATTTATATCTCTTGGGGAAAAACAGAGAAACATCAGACTTGTGAGTGGTAACTGATGATAAAACTTCATGACTTCCCGTTTTTGAGAAATCATCTGTGAAATGTTCTTGTATATTAAAAAAGAACTTCAGTGCTATCCCTAAAGCACTTTTTCCCACTGAGGTTCCTATAGCTGAATCCTGGTTCATGTTTTTTGTGCTTGATTAATTATAACTTCTATAGCAAAAGCTGCACTGTTTATCTTATTAGCAACTGCTAGTTAACCGAATAACTGGTTGCTTTCAAAATGTATTGTAGTTTTGTAAAGCAAGAATTCATCTACAAGGAAGTAAAAGTGTGGTGTATACAACTGCTAAACTTACATGCATCTGCTTTTACATAAGACAATATGTTTCTAATGATAAAAATCATAGTCTTCCAGTCCCAAATAATTCCTTTAAATTAGGAAGACTCAGGTTTCATCATTAGAAATCTATGTACCTTATGAGGCTAGAATGTATTTCTTTCTCAGCAGAGGTGTTCTGAATCTAAAGGCCTGAAAAAATTCCGAAAACATGAGCTTAAGACCACTTTTAACAAAGGTGAAATTTACCATCCATTGTATTGTGGAAATTTAAAAATTACCTCTGAATGTATTTGACTGTGTGAAATTATGTCTCACAAAGGATGTAGGAAAAGATTCCAAAATTCACAACATGAAACAACCCTCAAGCGAAAATTTCAGTACCGTGCTCCATCAAAGATAGGTCACAGAAGCCCACTCCACCAAACCAACAACAAACAAACAAGAAACAAAACCAAATGAAAACAAAGGAACCATGAAAATTTCCTTTCCATTTCCAGTGAAAAGCCTGAATATAAAGCCATCTTCTCACCTCCAGTCAGCAAACCATCAGCCGCTAGTTTTCGTGCTCCCCATGCTCATCCCTATACGATATGGAGGTATTTAAAAGACAGGTTGACATAGTGCTTAGTTATGTGGTTTAGTGATGGCCTGTTGTTTTTTTATCAGAGTTACTCTGATGGTTGGACTATATGATCTCAAAGGTCCCTTCCAAACTAGACAATTCTATGATCCTATATCATGTACCTGCATTCTTATTCTCATGCTCTCCTTTTTATGGAATGAAAAATATCCTGCAAGATTTATGAAAACCATCCTCTGCTCAATCTGTTCTCAGGACCTCTCTCTGTCACAATACCTTGACAATGTCATGATGCTGTCATTTATTAGTTACAAAAGACATAGTTGATAACTTTTGCTGAATTCTTTACTAAGCATTCCCCTGCCTTTCCAAAACACGCTAATCTACTTTAGGTTTTGTGCTTACCAACACTTCTCTGTGTCAAACATGTTGTGTGCTCTCTGCAACTGAGAATATATATATATATTAATTGTTTTTTAGTTTTCTCTAATAAGCCTAGCACATGTATCTGCTTCTTAGTCCTCAAATGACACAATAAACAATTACAAGTGTACAGGAGCTTACCTACACATACGTGTCTTTGAATTATTCTGGTAACAATGAAAGAAAATGGAAATGAGTGGTTAATAGGAAAGCCCTACACTTCTAGCTCCTTTTACACATCAGAAGTGCATTTGATGCCTTTTATGTAGGTAAGAACCTATCTCATTCTATACTACTTTGTTTTTAAAACAATGGCAACTTCAGAGCACAGTGGATGACAGAGAAACAGCTAACAGAATATGGGCTTTTTCATAAGACTCTTACATTGACTCCAGTACATTGTGTATGTGCAGTAAGCTTGATTTAGCCCAATGCCACCAATCTAATCATATGGGGACAATTCATCACTGCTTTGTATTGTCTATGTCATTTTCTCCAAAGCAATATGCATATCACAGAATCACAGAA
>VXBJ01001455.1:207565-239718 GCA_013400055.1 Nycticryphes semicollaris | reverse complement strand
GAGAGGTTTGAGAGGTGGGGGTCAGTGCTGGGGTGATCTGGGGAGAGTCAGGATCCAAAACCCACCCAGAACCAGGAATTTTAGGGAAACGGGAGCCACAGGAGATGGACACGTGTGTGCCCTTGCGTGATGCCACCACGTCTGCGTGGCACATCCCTGGTGCAGGGGACAGAGGGGTCCCAGGGCTGTCCAGTTTCACTGCCAAAATCAAAACGAATTGAGCCTAAAATATNAGCACAGAGGGGGCTTCCCTGGGGGGAGAGGAGCTGCATGGCCACCACCCCCCAGTGATGTGATGAATGGCTGCGTGGGAACCTGTGGGTGGAAAACTGAGGGGTGGCGGGGACCCCAGTGCTGGGGTGAATGGGTGAGTGTCACCTCCAGGGGTGGGGGGAGCTCCGAGGGGACGAATGGGGGTGCGTCACAGCTGGGGTTCCCGTGGCCCATTCACACCATCCTCCACACGCCTGGTGTCATTGTCATTACACAGAATCACAGAATCACAGAATCTCAGGGATTGGAAGGGACATTGAAAGATCATCCAGTCCAATCCCTCTGCCACAGCTGGGACACCTAGATCCGGTCACACAGGAACACGTCCAGGTGGGTTTTGAATGTCTCCAGAGAAGGAGACTCCACAACCTCTCTGGGCAGCCCCTTCCAGTGTTCCATCACCCTCACCATGAAGAAGTTTTTCCTCATATTTAAGTGGAACCTCCTCTGTTCCAGCTTGCACCCATTGCCCCTTGTCCTGTCATTGGGTGTCACTCAGAAGAGCCTGGCTCCATCCTCCTGACACTCACCCTTTCCATATTTATAAACATTCATGAGGTCACCCCTCAGTCTCCTCTTCTCCAAGCTAAAGAGACCCAGCTCCCTCAGCCTTTCCTCCTCTGGGAGATGCTCCACTGCCTTCAGCATCTTTGTAGCCCTGCCCTGGACTCTCTCCAGCAGTTCCCTGTCCCTCTGGAACTGAGGGGCCCAGAACTGGACACACTATTCCAGATGGGGTCTCACCAGGGCAGAGCAGAGGGGGAGGAGAACCTCTCTCAACCTACCAATCACCCCACTTCTAATAGACCCCAAGATGCCATTGGCCTTCTTGGCCACCAGGGCACAGAGCTGGCAATTACGTTACTGCAATGCTTTGACATAATGACAGTAAAGCCACGTGTGTGGAGCTCACCGGAGTCGTCACCACCCTGCTGTGAGAGCACTTTTCTGGCTGTTGGGTGCCAGCCGGTGGCTCAGACCCGGGCACAGCCACCTGTGGGTCAGCAGTGAGGATGGAAAGCCCCTTCCTGCGTCCCAGAGGTCGGAAAATCCTCTTCCATCAGGCAGATGGAAATGCACGGGCCTGAGCGTGGCAGTGCAGAACCTCAGTGTCACTGCCCGTGGATCCATTTATCTGTAGAATCATAGAATAGAACCACAGAATGGTTGGAGTTGGAAGGGACCTTAAAGATCATCCAGTTCCAACCCCCCTGCCATGGGGCAGGGACACCTCCCACCTGCCCAGGTTGCTCAAAGCTCCATCCACAGAATCACAGAATGCCGTGGGGGTTGGAAGGGACCTCTGGAGATCATCTAGTCCAACGCCCCTGCCAAAGCAGGGCCTCCTAGAGCAGGTTGCACAGGAACATGTCCAGGTGGATTTGGAATGTCTCCAGAGACAGAGACTCCACCACCTCTCTGTGCAGCCTCTGCCAGGGCTCTGCCACCTTCAAAGTTCTTCCTCATGTTGAGATGGAACTTCTAATGTTCAAGTTTGTGCCCATTTCCTCTTGCCCTGTCTCTGGGCACCACTGAAGAAAGAAAGACCGGCCCCTTCCTCTTGACACCAACCCATCCAGCCTGGCCTTGGGTATATCCATACATCCATATCCATATATCCATGTGCCCACGTATCCATACATCCACATACCCATATATCCATGTATCTATATATCAGTACGTATGTCCTCATGTCCACATCCATGTACCTGTGTGACTTTCTACTTATTCCTTGATCTATTTGCCTATTTGTTCCTCTCTACTCCATGAAACACCTGGTTATTTATCTAGACGTACCCACCCATGTCCCTCTCACTTATGTATCTGTCCATCCCTCCCTCAGGGTGTCCGTGATGGCTCTGGCCGCTGAGCTCCGACCCACACGACTCCGCTATGGGGCTGTCTGTGCCCCCCCTACACCCCCTGACAACTGGTGCTGCCTCCACACCCCCCTGCCCCCAGATCCATGGCTGTCCCAGCCCCCTGGGTCTACCTCTTTTCCAGACCCATGGGGTGGTTCGTACCCCCTGACACGTGATGCTGCTGCTACCCCAGACCTGTGGGGCTGCCTGCCCCATGACTGTGGAATTGCCCGGACCCCTGGACCCCCTGGGGCTGTCTATACCCTTGGACCCACAGCCTTGCCTGCATCTCAGACCCATGGCACTGCCACCATCTGTACCCACAGACCTGCCTGCATCTCAGACCCATGGGGCTGCATGTATCCGGACCCACAGCCCTGCCTGCACCCAGACCCACAGCCTTGCCTATATCCCAGACCCATGGGGCTGTCTATACCCACAGACCAACAGCCCTGCCTGCACCCAGACCCACAGCCTTGCCTATATCCCAGACCCATAGGGCTGTCTATACCCACAGACCCACAGCCCTGCCTGCACCCAGACCCACAGGCCTGCCTCCATCCAGACCCACAGCTCTCCCTGCATCCCAGACCCACAGCTCTGCCTGCACCCGGACCCACAGCCCTCCCTGCATCCCAGACCCACAGCTCTGCCTGCACCCAGACCCACAGCCCTGCCTATATCACAAGCCCACGGGGCTGTCTATACCTCCAGACCCACAGCCCTGCCTGCACCCAGACCCACAGGCCTGCCTCCATCCAGACCCACAGCTCTCCCTGCATCCCAGACCCACAGCTCTGCCTGCACCCGGACCCACAGCCCTCCCTGCATCCCAGACCCACAGCTCTGCCTGCACCCAGACCCACAGCCCTGCCTATATCACAAGCCCACGGGGCTGTCTATACCTCCAGACCCACAGCCCTGCCTGCACCCAGACCCACAGGCCTGCCTCCATCCAGACCCACAGCTCTCCCTGCATCCCAGACCCACAGCTCTGCCTGCACCCGGACCCACAGCCCTCCCTGCATCCCAGACCCACAGCTCTGCCTGCACCCAGACCCACAGCCCTGCCTATATCACAAGCCCACGGGGCTGTCTATACCTCCAGACCCACAGCCCTGCCTGCACCCAGACCCACAGGCCTGCCTCCATCCANGACCCACAGGGCTGCCTCCATTCAGACCCACAGCTCTGCCTGCATCCCAGACCCACAGGGCTGTCTATACCCCGAGACCCACATCCCTGCCTGCACCCAGACCCACATCCCTGCCTGCACCCGGACCCACAGCCCTCCCTGCCCTCTAGCCCAAATCCATTAGTCCCCCCACAGGCCGGACTGATGGAGCTGCCTGCATCACGGACCCTCTGCCTACAACCCCGACTTGGGGGGCTGCCCAGCTGCATCCCCGGCTCCCGGCCGTGCCGAGCCAAGCCGTGCCGTCAGCGGTGCCGTCGGGGCGGCGAGGCCCGTGGCTGTCAGCTCCTATTGATGAGGTGTGGGCTGACGGGCGAGGAGCGACGGCCGCCGGCTCCGCTCCAGACTCCCCGGCGCTGGGGTCAGCGCCCCGGCCAGCCCCGCTGCCGCCGGGAAGGGAAGGGCTGGACCCAAAGGGGATGCTCTTGCTCCCCCTGGAGCATCACCCACCGGGAGCTGGGCTACGGGAAGTGGTTGGATATGATGAGAAAGGGCCAATCCTGCCCCAAATCCTTCACCCCTGGATGGCAGATACGGTGGCAGGATGGAGGCTTCATCACTGATTTCCTTTTAAAAATCCATTTCTCACTCTACACTCACACATCAGGGGGTTTGAATTAATTCATCTATTCTGGAAAGTGGGGGGAAAAAAAAAAAAGAGGAAAAAAAAAGTGAAACCACAAAGCCAAATGGTAGTTTTTCCTACTGATGCTCAGGGCTCCAAGTGCTGCACCTCCAAGTGCCAAATTCATGCAAAATGCTCCTGCACGAGGAAAGGACAAATGTGCTGTCAGGACTGAGGGGCAATGAAGGAGATTGGTTTGACCTTAGACTAGGTTGCCAGGCAAAACCCGCCAAATATTGACAATTTAGAACACGGAAGACTTGGGAAAAAAAGCATAAAAACATCTAGTCTTTTTCAACAAGTTTTTAAAAAAACAACAACAACCCTCTGGCACAGGGTGAGTGTGTGATCTGAGGTTGACAGTGTCCTCCAGCAAAGGGACACTGGAGGCAGCTGGGAGCTTTCTGGGAATCTTCCTCTCTTCACCTGGACCTGTCACAGATCCCCTGAGGTTGGGATCCAGCAGATGCTCACACAGCCAACCCACCTCCCCCTCCCTAAAGCCCCCCAGCCTCAGCTTTGCAAAGGGAAGAAGGACCCAAACTGTTGTGGGAAAGGGGGAGCTAAAAGCCTCAGACATCCTGGGAGGTGTGAGGACAATTGCAGGTGGGAAGGACTCAGCTCCTTCAGAGCTGGGGATGTTTAGGAGCAGGGGATAAGCACAGCTGGGACTATTAAACAGTTATTCATCTCCAAGAGCTGCCAGGGCTCCTTTGGATTATATCTAATTTCCACGTGATCTACGCAACAATTTCTGGAGCTGAGGTGACATCATATGCATTTTAAAAATTCTCTAATTATCGTCCAATCCAACTTTGGTAGGAAATATCCCACCAAAAAAAGCAATTGGAGAATTGTTCTGCTCTTCCCCAGCCGACAGAATGTCGCAGCCTTCCCCAGCTTCGCTCAGGGCAGCAGGAATTCAGACTATGCCACTCAGATTCCTAGGGCTCCACAAATAAAGCTTCCAGCTTCCCTTTGCCACCGGGAAGAGCCTGCTCACTCTCCTGCTGCTCCCCTTTTGGGTTTAAAATAAGGCTGGTGTTAACATGGATGATGTTAATATTGCTGATGAGTCGGCATTAGGAGAGAGCAGCAGAGCTGATGGTCCCTTAGATCTGCTGAAACCCAGCTTGGCTTTGGCTTCCAGGTTTCATGCAGCTCTCCACCGGCCCAGGGGTGATGTCCAGGATGAAAAATCTTGGATGAAGGTGGCATTTTGTCACCCGTGGGGAAAATCAAAAAAATCCACAGCATGCTCTTTGCCTTAACATGAAAGTTTGCTTTATCATGAAACAATATTGTTATCGTTAAAGCAAAACTCCGGCGTGGCGCAGTGTGGAGAGCATACTCAGGTGTGTTGGGAAATTTATATCTCCTTAGCCCTCATTCTTAGGTCATTAATACAGTGATGATATTGTTAATTAGCAGCAATACCTGCTAGGCAGTGCGCTTGGAGACAGATGCACCGTTGATTTTTAATGCATTATACACGCGAGGAGGAATTCTGTGATGCCTGGTGGGCTGGGAGAGGGGGAGTCCTGGGCATGGCTTGAGTTTTGGAGGATTTTATTGGAAATGGGGAAAGAAAAAAAAAAAAGCCAGTAAGAGGCAGGAGGAACCTGGCCTTGAAAGTCTCTGTAGTTCTAGCTATGGTCTGGCAATCAATCCTATTGTCCCAGGTGAAAAAAATAATAATACAGATTTAGATAAATATAAACATATATATATATGTATATAAAATCTAGATATAGATTTAGATAGGGCCTGATGTGCTTCTACATGAAGCTACAGGAATTTGTGGCATACCTGGCTGAACTGAGAGTGCTTTGATTAGGTTTATGTAGCTCTTGGCTTGCAGGAGAAAGGAGCTCGGGCTCAGCCCCAAATCTTCCTGCCCTGGCTGGGTACCAGGGGCTGGAAGGATGCTGTAAGAAGGTTGGTGGGAGATCCTCATCTGTTCTCATTATGGAAACTGAAACCTTTGCTTCAGCCAGACAGTGTGAATTGTGTCTTGCACCCGCTCTCCGAGTCCAGCTCCATAACCAGACTGAGATTTCTTTAGCTTAACATTCCGGTTTGTAACTTAAAAACAGTAATAAAGGAGGAGATGGAGGGCAGGGAGAGGGTGTAGCTTTTATTTGACCAGTGGACATCTTTGGGGAAAAATAAAGTATGCTTTTGCCTGGGAGCCATCACCTTTTTTTTCAGGGTGAGCTGGATTCCCTGACCTTGCAGAGGTCCTGGGAAGGGAGAGAGATCTTCTTCATGGTTGACGCCAAGGAGACTATCGCGCTGGTGAAAAGCCACACTTAACAGGATTTCAAGCAAGGGGGGCAAAGCAGACTTTGGTTTAGTAGATAACAGCAAAGACCTTCAAAGCAGAGATCTTCACATGGCTGGAAAAAACGTGTGTCACTGCAGTGTCACCCTTGCTGCCACCCCAGAGACCGAATGAAGGGTGGCTCCTGTGCTCTGCAATGACACCTCCAAGAGAGTGAGCTTATCTTGGGTTTGGTTCTCTCCATCAGCTCTAGCACCTTGGGAGTCTCTTCTTGGCCATCTGAGGGCAAAACCAGGCTGGATCATGTATTTTTTCCGTTTTTTCTTGCCTTGCCTTGCCTTGCCTTGCCTTGCCTTGCCTTGCCTTGCCTTGCCTTGCCTTGCCTTGCCTTCCCTTCCCTTCCCTTCCCTTCCCTTCCCTTCCCTTTTTTCTCTTTCACAAAGCAACCCTGGGCACTTTATAATGGTTACCAAGTTAAGCCTCCAAACAGCACTGTAGGGTGGGTGGAGCTTGTTATCTGGGAAGACAAGGGAAAGGGTGATTAAAAGGGGGGAACAGCAGATCCTGGACAGGACCCATCTTTCCCAGAGCACTTAGTCCCGCGCCTTAACACAGGATTATGTATTTTTGGCAGAACAGCTGTGAAATCTCACTGTAATGCCAGCGGGACATCGGAGGCATCCGAGCGTATTCCAGTTGTTAACACCCAAAGATAGGGAAACCACCACGGAGAACCGGCTGCGTTCACCCATGGAGCGCTCCTCTGTGAAATACATACTTTTTTGATTTACTGTCTTCTTCTGACACGCAGAAAGCACAATTTTTAGCACCTTTCCATACAGACTGCGGTAGAGCTGTACGGTTAATGTTCGCTCCAGCAAAACACCCATGGCAGCGGGAGAACTGATTAGGAAATGCATTTTTCAATTCGGTGGAAAATCCTCCCCAAATCAAGTAAAATATGTCATTCGTGGGTTTCTTTTGGAGAAGGCAGAAATAGAAAAATCAACAAACCAAACCAATCAATATTTTTTTTCTTGCTTCTAGTTGAACAAAGCTACAAAGTGTAATAGTTTGCTTGTTTGGTTGTATTTTATATTGAATTGAATTTCACTTTCAGGTTTTTGGTTTAGTTTTGGTTGGTTTGTTTGTTTTAAGAATATTTGAAGATGTGGCTGGATGACTGCCTATTTAAACTCAGTTTAAAATAAAAGCTAGACTGGAAGTGCTACAAGCAAGAAGTTTAAGCATTTCTAATTATTTTCAGCTCCATTTAGGGTTGAGGTTTTGTTTTTTCAAAGGACAATAGAATGGGAGAATGAATTCGAATGGGCTTTGCTAATCATAGCTGAAAAGAATCTTGAAATATTTTCCTTAGCTTGCAGTAAAAACGTATTACTTGTTTTCACTTTTTTCCAAAGTCTTGTCCTTTTTTTTTTTCCTTTTTCTGGTGTGGGGTGGCAGGTGTTAATGTAGAGAATAAAGAACATTTGAACATTTTCAAAATTCTTTCTTCTTATGGCATGCCTGCAAGACTAAAAAGCCTTGGCTGGGAAAAACACAGAAGGGTCAAAAGATGTTACATTTTTGATTGTTGCAGGAAAAACCAAAGGCAGAAACCAAATAAGACCCAACAGGCCATTTGTTGTTTTAACTATTTATTTCCTGGCTTTTCATCTTCCATGGAAAATGTTGTTAAAAACAAATAACAGCATAACAGGTGAGTCTTCAGGGTATTTTTTTCTCACTCGTTTGCATCAGAAAGACATTTCTATCATCAGCCCTTGCAGATGTTTCTTGGATTCACCCATTCTTTGAGCAAATCTCAGCATCGTAGCTGGGACACATCATCCCTGGCCTCAGGCTGGAGCCGAGATGTGCTTAGGAACAGAGGTTTTGCTTTTTGTTCTTCACATCTTCATATACTGTTTGGAATAAATCACAATTTTTATATTTTTTTGAGGCCACCCTAAAATGTTTCCTTTTCCAGTGATGGGTTGCATGAAAAGCATCCCTGAGCCTTAGCTGTGCCTGTCTTGGCTCCTGCCTTTTGACTTTTCTTGGGATTTTGGCCCAAAATCAGAGTTAATATGACATGCAGAGTTCTTCACATCAGATGGAGATCCACCATCTCTACTTTCATCAGACGTTCAAGGCTGTGGGCAAAATTCAGGGGTTATTTGTAATCATGGAAAACTTTCTGACCTGTTCCTTCCCTCTACTGCCCAGGTACAACCAGGTACCACCTCCTGTGATTTGGAAAATGGATGTCCTGCACCTTCAGCTGAAGAGGACCAAATCAAGTCATACCCATATCACATCTACTGCAGGCAAGGACCATGGCTGAGGTGCAGCTGGTGAAAGCAAGGCCAGTCAGGCCCCTTATGTCCCAGGGATAGTCCCTTCTCTTTCTCCAGGGGCCCATAGACTGAAGCTGGTGGACACCCATCAAATGTGGAGATCGGGATATGGTGGCAGCAAATAGCTGTGAGTCCATGTTACTCAGCTATTGACTGGGAGGATGATCTCTCTGCTAAGGGTCTCCTGCCAGGTTTGGAGGCAGGATATCTCCAAGTAAGTTTAGGCCCACTGGAGCAACGGTGCTGGACATCAGCCGTAGGGACAACCAACCAGAGGTATCCCCAACCCCGTGTGGGAACATGCCAGGACCCTTCCCATGAGGTGGTTTGGCAGCTGTCACTCTTGAGAGACAGAACTTATTAGGATGGATGGGGCCACCTGTCCAAAACCCAAGCCTAATTTATTTGGTGTAACCGAGGGTGCTGTGGCCAATTCCTTCAGCTCTGCTGCAAGTTGAGCTTTGTTTAGATCATGTAACCTTAATGTCCCCCTGCAGTCACTCCAGAGAGATGTGGGCTTGTCAGGGGGAGGAACCATCCCTCTCCACCAGTTACTGACTTAATACCTTAGACACCACTGTGAAGCATCTGAATTGGGTCCAGCTGGGCCTCCAGGGCAGGTCCTCCTTCTGTGAAATGGACTTTTTTTCTTTCTCCTGTATAAAGTTGGACATCAATGTTAAACACAAGACAGAGAATGAGGACATCTTTTGCTGCAGATGGATTTTTTTTTTTCAAATTTCTTGGCAAATTTCACATTTTTCATGTTTGAAGAACCAAAACCAGAGGAGATGAAAATATATCCAGCTTTCCCCTTTTTTATCTGTTTTTCCTGGTTTCTCTTTTTCCCACTCTCATCTTTTTCTCTCTCCTGCTGCTTCAATGCTGGAGACCAAATGCCTTACATTGCCATTTTAAAAATAAAATTTAGAAGTATTTAGAGGAAAACTCTTCCCTTCAGATTTTGCCTGTTTTAGAGGCTGGCTCATCAATGAGCAAATACTTTTACTTTTTTTTTTTCTTTTTTCTTTTCTTCTTCTCCACCCTCTTCTCATCCCATCAGATGAATCCTGATCTCATCAGGATCACAGTGTGCTTATCTCCTTTCCATTGACTGGAAGAGGGTTGCTTGGTAAATAAAGCTAAGCAAATGGTCACGTCTTCAAAAGATATCAGGACTTTAGATGGAAAAGTGTCTCTGGCCAAGGCTCCTGTGTTCAATAATGCCCTGACTTGGCCGATCCTTTACAGAATTGTTGGCGGAGAAGATGTCCTTAAGATTTGGGAAGCCCTACTTCAATTCTCAACCGTCCTGAGACTTTGGAAAGGCCACTGCACCTCCCCTGGCACCTCAGTTTCCCATCTGCTAAAAACAGAGGTAAATAAAGCCCCACGGGGTGCAGGCAGTGAATCTTTGCCTGCGACGTGCTCTCCACGTAGGCGGGCCCTGAGATTGCACGAGTCGAAGGGGACATTCATTCCAACATCCAGCTCACAGACAGGGGAGGGAGGGATTTGCCTGTACAAACAGGGATTAAGCCATTGATCAAAACAATCCTGAATGGGCTTATAGATAGGTCTATCAGCAGCTAGAACTTGGTGCCCTCCCCAAAAAACGTGGTGGGCTGATGGCTCGGCAGCGGTAAGACGATAACGTTGACCAGAGGAGTTATCAGGGTCGGGGACAATGCGAGGCCATGAGCAAACACGGGGCAGCGACAGCAGAAGAAAGGCTTTGGGAGTTGGTGGGGTGATGCCATCTCGCACGCCAGACCCCAGGAGCTGCTTTCTCTGCCCAGTGGTGTTGCGGGGAGATTGGTGACTGTGGCAACCTTAGATCATGAAAGGCTGAAGGTACAAAGTGGTGGTGCTTGGGCAACAGCGTTGGAAAACCAGTGTGCAAAGCAGATCTCTTGGGCTCTGTCACCAAATACAACTGAAATCCTCAGTTCTCAGCCCAACTTTGTGCAAGTTTGGGTTGGGGAAGGCTGTTGGAAGACAGGCTTGGTGTTATCTCTGTGCCTGTAGCTTCCTTTTCAAAAACGAAACCCTGTGAGTATGCTGGCTTCATGTTTGCCCAGAGAACATTTAAATTTACAGATGAGCTCAAGCCAGGTTTGGCAGAGGGGATGGAAACTCCTAGAGGGAGTAGGAATAGGTACCAGGTATCAGGATTCATAGGCTCTGGCAAGAAGCAGTGCTGAGCCAGGAGCTGTTTGAAGGTCTAAGCTATGGACAAGGCACAAAAAATGGCTAAAGGTGAAACAGATGTTCTGGTCTGCAGCAAATTGCACTATTTATTTTCTTTTTTTTTATTTTTTTTTCCCAAAAAGAAAGGATTCTAGCTTTCCCATGAGGAGAAACTTGCTTTCTCAAGGTGATGTTTTGAGACAACCAATTTTTACCCGTTTCCACTGGGTCTAGAATTGAAATGAGATCCCAGAGCTGAGAGCTGTCAGTCATCCCCTGTGAAGTTCACACGTTTCAATGTTCCCATCAAAGCAAAAGAAACATCCAGAAACTTGGCAGTAAATTGGATCATGAAAGTGCAAGCTCCTGTGATTAGATCAGGAGCACCCTGCCAGGATCATACTAAATCAAAAGAAATAATCAGGCGGCTAGAAAAGGGAGAAGCTCTTCATTTAAACTTCATTAATTCCCTGTGCACTTGGCAGAGCCCACAAATAACACACGTACAGATGCAGAGGTTGCTTCTGGGGAGCACAGGCTATTGCTGCAGCAAGAAAAACCTTCATAATCCACACGACGTGAAGCAGTGAAGTCCATGCTCCAATTGTCCCCAGCATACCTTGTCTAAAGAAAATATCTATCTGCCTGCTGTATCTTCTGTATGAGTTGGCAGGTTGCTGCTCTTCTTTACCGGGTTCCTGGGTCAGCTGAGGTCCTTCTCTGCTGGGCCAAGCAGTGTACCATCCCCCAAGATGGGGGAGATAAAAGCATTGACACAGCTGGTTGGACAGGCTTATGCAGAGTTAGAAGAAATAGGGAGAAGTGACTGTATTGCTTTTTTACAGGATAATTTAAGGTCACTCAGGAAGGTTCTGAAGGTCTCCAGATTGTACTCTACTAGATGGAGGGTTTTCAGCTCTCACGGTCATGCTCAGGAGGATATTTCTCTTGTGTAAAGCGTGTAAAGGCACATACTTCCTGCTTAAAAAAAGAATTTTACTAGTAAATCCTGGGCATCAACACATTTAGCCCTGCTTTGCTGTTGCTGAGGTCATTTTTTTGCCAATAATAATTTGTGTAAACCTTCACCTAAACCAAGGGAACCCTGATTGATCCTGGTGATGCCACCTCTTGGGAAGCTGGGCAGCAGTAATGTGACCCAACCCTTTTGTGCTACGTATCTGCAAAGGCCATACTGCCAACATCTCTGCGAAGGTTAGCTTTGAGCTGAATAACCCAGCGAAGTAGCCCCAAGCGAGTAGCCCCACCGATTCATAGGGGAGGAGTTGAGAGAGTGAAGGTTGATGGGGCTGAGCCCCTTGAATGGGAGGTGTCACCAAGTGGCCCCATTTTTTGGGAGGTATCACCAAGTGGTGCTACTCATCTTCTAGCAGTGTGCGAGCAAATGCTCAGCCTTAGGTAGGCACAACACCATGGCAAGGCCTCTTGTACCCAGTTTTATGTGTCTTAGAGGCAGATTTTCCTGGAGCTGTGGTGGCAAATGACGCGTGGGTGGCATTGGCTATGGTGCACAACATCTGATTCAGCAGAACTTTAAAGAGGTCCAGGCCCTGATTAGTCATTGTGGCATGTAGGTGCAGGGATATGGACCCAGTCCCAGGATAAAGTTGTCCTTCCTATAGCCCAAATTTATGTGGGTGTCTGAAGGACTGGGCGCCTAAATCTGTCAGAGCAGGAGAGACCAGAAATATTCTGGACTATAACTACTCTGTGTGGAGTAACTTCCCCAGAAGGATACTGTGGCTTTAGCCAGAGATTTTTGGGACAGCAGCTGAACACACCACGAGGAAGTGGCTTTTATTTTAAAGAGAAAATCCCCTAAAATCCCGTCAATTTTGGTTTGAAAGTAAAAAGTAAGGGAGTGGCTGTCAGCAGAATGTTCATTCATCTTAAAAGAAAAGACAGACATTCCAGCCAAATTAAATAATAAAAGAGGCGATAAAACCCACCTGCTTTTTAACTCCAGGTTTCTGTTTCTTTTTAAATCAGGTCAGTGTATTAAAGATATTCAGACTGAGACTTTTTTTTTTTTTGGTGGAATTACCCAAGGACTGAGTTCAGTGGGATAATGACTTCTTTATCTCTGCTGCTGATGCCCTTGTTGATGCAACCCAGCATCCTATGGGCTTACTTTGCCTCAACAACATACTATTCACACATTGAGCTTGTTGTCCACCAGGACCTCCTGTGCTCATGAGAACCCACCAGCAGTACTGTGTCCAACTCTGGGGCTCCCAACATAAGAAGGACATGGACCTATTGGAGCAGGTCCAGAGGAGGGCCATGAAGATGATCAAAGGGCTGGAACCCCTCTGCTGTGAGGACAGGCTGAGAGTGTTGGGGTTGTTCAGCCTGGAGAAGAGAAGGCTTGGGGGAGCCGACTCTAATATCAGTGATTGAGTCAGAAAGGGAGCTGAGGTCCTGCTGGTTACATCAGCTTGGATCAAGAGCCAGAAACAAGTAGTGACAGTAAATAGGGAACAGGGCAGGTGTTTTTCATTCCTTCCCTTTTCATGACACTCTTAGAGGCTTGCACATGTGAATGAACCCGGGTCTTTTAATGGAAGGGATGGTCCCTGCTCCATGGAGGTCACAGTACAACCACTTTCCTGGCATCAGTAGGAGATTTTGGGAGCTTCCACCCTAAAAAAGACAATCAAGACATCCAGCAGAGTGACTTATTTTGTGGCTTTCCTATTGCTGTTCCTCCTGCACAGTTGGGTTGAGAGCGACAGGCTGGTTTTTAACAAATCTTCCGGGGCATTTGATGCAAGCCCAGGGGAACGGCGGGGAGGCGAGCTGTAAAATGGCATGTGCTGGCTGTCTCTCAGCTCCCAGCCTTTGCCTTGGAGTTAGATAACAGGAACAGCAGATAAGAGGAAAAGCAATTCTTCAATTCAGCCAGAATTTCACTTAGTGTGAAGGAAAATGTCTAGTGAGAGAATTAGACTAAGCCAGGAAATAGCCTCTTAAACCTGAGCTCTCCCGTGCTAAAAGTATATTTAGCATTTTATATATATATATATGTCTTTCTTTATACTACTGTAAAATCCCTGTCTTCTGACAGTGTGGTAGCCAAGAAATGCTTTTAAACTCATAAAAACAAGTCAATACAACAAGCTGTCTTTTCAACTACTTAGGCTGGGGCATTTTTTAAGTTATCTCCCCCAAAATCAAATATTCCCAGCCTCTGAGGACACCTGAGGCCAACAGAGCCATGATCTCTGGTTCCCTGGAGGTGTCTGCCCAACTAGTAGGTAGCTCCACAGAGAAGGACTGTAGCCAACTACAGCCAAGATGATGCTTTAGGTGGTGCATGACTTACTGAACCCTGAAGGAGCGGACTCAACTAAGACTTTGCATTGAACAGAAGCTTTTGGGGAGGCTTAGGTGGAATCAGGCTTTGGGTCTTACTCTTTGTGAAGACCTGGATCCCACTTCTGGGAAGAAGGCCGTATCTACCCTGCTATTTTTCTTCTTTACCCAGCCCTGAGTGTTTGCTGTCAGGAAGCAATGTTCCTCCCATCTGGGCAGTGGTGGACGCTTAGTGTGTGGGATGTCACTGTGGTTTAGGGAGATCTGCCATGAACAGCCCTTCCTTTCATGGCAAAGCATTGCTGCACCTTCACTGCAATCAAGAGGGTTCACACCAAGTGGAGAATTTGGCCTGATAAAAGACCTTTGGGCATTCTTATATCATTCCAGCTAGGAGCTGGCAAGTGATCCAGATTCACGTTTTATTTTGGGAGGGAAATACATCTAAATACCCCTTTACAGCCCTTGTATGGCATCTTCCCAGCCTGCATCTTACTGACCGATGGTCTCCTGGCCCCTCTACCAGCAGTTCCTGAGAGATCCCTGCTGTCCTGTGCCACTGCCCACACCTCTACTGATCCAGAGGTTTGGGTGGGTCCCTGGTATAGGCCAGAGAAATCAGGAAATGTTCTAGGCTCATACTAAAACTTGTGATGGGAGCAGAAGAGATCATCTTGCTGGCAATGTCCAACTTCCATGCTGCTTCTCCACTTCAGATACCTGAGCCTGGCTCTGTTACACATGTCAGTCAAACACTGGGTAAGCCTCTGGGGTATTATAAAAAAATTACCATTTTGATTAGTGATTTCCATTTAATTTCTTCAATCTTTTGGCACTCAGAGCTTGCAGGTGGGAAATTCAGGCTGCTCATGGTGTTTCCTTCTTTCTTTTTTGACTTCCAGTTATTCTTCCTATGGAAGATCAGGTGGTCTAATTTTTGTTGGAAGTAAAGCAATTGTCTCCTGGGACACTGGCATTTAATTAAAGGTTGGTACGGTCCCAGGTGAGAGCTATGGTCTCTCTTCTGAGAAGTCCTGCTTCATGACGGTCATCAATTCCTTTTCTGGTTTGTTTTTCAGGTTGCTAACTTACCAGGGTGTGAGATGTCTTAGCATCTCTGTCAATTAGTGCAAAGAGGTCTTGGTATGGTGAGGGTCAGAGATTGCTGCTATCATACACACATCAGTAATACTTTTCTTTTTTTTTTTTTTAATACTATAAGTATGAAATGCTGCTCATGAAGATAAGTATTTATATCAGCAAAATAAGGATACGGTAGTACCTCTTTCCTAGACCATGCTGTTACCACCAGTCTGTGGCCAAGGATGATGGTGAACCTGAAGTGGGGACTTGGGGGGATTTTTTTGTTTGTTTGTTTGTTTCAGCAATTCTTTTCCCATCGCTGTTTGACGCCGCGATGACTCTCAGCATCCACGGTGTCTTGTGGCCACGTCTACCAGACCGAAGAGAAAAAGATGCTTCCAAGCAACTTGTGGCAACACCTGGGGGCCAGTGCAGCACCAGGACACATTCTCTCCGTGCCAAGCAAGGAAAGGTGAAGTCGAGCTCTCCTGTGAACTGATGCAGAGATAGCAGTTCCGTATCTAAACAGGTAACACCCAATTACAACAGAACCGTGTTGACTTACACTTTCCCTTATCAGAAGAATCAGGTATTCATGTAAATCACAAAGGAGTTTGATGGATGCCAGTTCAGAGTGAGCCCCACACCAAGGAACAAGAGCCTAGTTAAACAAAATGTATGTTGTTCTTATCTTTGAGCAGCGACTATTGCTATGAAATAAATAAATAATAAAAAAAAACAACCTATAAAAGAAAGTGCTTTATCACAGGAGTTATAATTCTTTAAAGTTCTCCAGGGGCTCTGTCTGTGCTGGAATCAGACCCTTGGGACCACTTTCCGAACCCCACAGAAGTAATTTTCTCGCAGACAGATGATCTTTCCTTATCACGCGTTGTCTTAGCAATAAAAAAGTCTCTTTCTTGAGATGCGTGTTTAGACTGAGCCCGGCGAGGAAAAAAAAAAAGAAAAAACGTGAAAAGGGAAAGAAGGGGCAGCTAAATTGGTCTTAATTCTGATGCTTGCCTAAAAGTAAACAATGAGGTCCAGGGACAACCTTCATTAGGCTCTCCCGGGCCTGGAAGCGTGGCGTGGAAAGCAGATGTGGTAAGTAGCCTTCAGACAGCCGCGGTGGAGACTAAGCTCAGAGCCCGCTCCCAACGCCGCGGCTAATCAGACTCTCTTATCACATTTACTGGGAGATGGGTGATGCCAATAAAACCAAGTCAGGCTGAGTGCACTTAGTGGAGCCAAAAAGCTAATTGTTAATAGATGCCTACAGCTCAGGGCTTGAGAAAGCCAGCTGGCCCCCTCTGCTCGCCTGCCTTAGTCCTGGTGGGACCTCAGATCTGGGTTATTCGTGGATTTCCTCAGGGACACTGCAGATCCCAGGCCCCCACCAGGAATGATGGGCAGGACACGTACGCTTTTATTGGTATTTAGCCATATTATGGGGTGTATAGGTGGTGTATTTGAGATCAAGAGCTCGTTAACATGACAGAGGTCCAGCCCTTGGGGTCTCCAAGGGCAACAGTAAAATCGTGATGGTGCTTTGCACTAGGGATATGCTGAGCTCTGATTTCACCAGACGTGGAAAACTGAAATGTATAATTTGTGATGGACTGTGTTTATACCTCCTTTCTCCCAGTGGAAACTAGAGGCTGTTAGGAAGTATCTGTGGAAAAAGATGAGTCTGGGGTGACCTTGTAGTGATTTTCCCCTGGTAGTCTTCCTCTGCCTTGGTGGATACCCAGAACTAGAATTGATATAATTCTGTTTAAATCCTTATTTTCATTTTTTAATTTTTTTTTTCCTCAAGGAACGTCTGTGTTTCTAACGCCTTGTCTGCTTCTTCCACATCCCAGTAGTTTAAAAAGGATGTTACACTTCACTGCAATGCTCACCTTACATAGGACACAAGTTGGAGATCTTACAGCTTAAATGAATATATGTCTTTTTATACTCTGGTATTTTAAGTTAGCTGGCTAGATTAATCAATACGTAGTTTAATAGATCCTTAAAAACAAGCCCCTGAACTACAGGACCCAGATGTGAATTGTAGGTAGAGTTTTCCAGCCACATGCTCTCCCTGCAGACTCCAGCAAATGCTTCCCACGTCTCTGCAGTCATCAATTCCTGACCCACTCTATAGGGAACCTCCCACACCAGGTCCTTTGTCTGGCACCTTCGAAGGTCCTTCTTGTTCCTCTGTGAGTCTAAGCATGGAAAACACCTCAGGGTCAGGCTGCATCCCTCCATGGTTCATATCCAGCAGAGGTAGAAGGTGGGAGAGCCTTTCCTGGTCCAGATGCTGCTCATTTCCATGGAGGGGCCATGGTGATGGAGGAGAGCAGAGAACTCCATTTCTCCAAGCAGACCTGACTGCCCGACATGGATACAGGTTAAGGGCTATGATTTTGAGAAGCAATCACTTTACACATTCACCAGTTGTCTTCTCCTTGCCTTGCTGATGTCCTCTCCAAGGTTGCCCTCATTTCTGAACCTCTAACCCCTAGTGAAGCCCCTTTATTATGGGGCACACACAAAGAAGCGGTGGGGACTTTAAAGTGGTCCTTGGAGACAAATAGCAGGACTGTCCTTCAGGTACACCACAGAATGAGGTCAGGTGGCCTCTGCAGAGGCTTTGTAGAATTATTTCCCATCTCTGAGGCCCTCATCTGTTGGAGTGCATGCTGCTATTTGAACCTCCCTCCCGTTTCACTCCACCACGAGATCTGAAATCCAGTAGCCAGATGCAGAGAGCTGGTGAGCTCAAAACATCAACCTGCAAAAAGGGGACCAGAAAAGCAGCTGGTGGAGAAAGTAGGTGGGCTATGACTGTATGACCATCAGCCTGGGAGGGGGCTTGGCTGCAGGTGTGCAAATACAGCTCGTCCCTGGCCTCTGCTGGGAACACAGCTGAGCAGGGACCGGCTGCCTTTATCTCTTGACCTCTTGCTCCCCAGCCCTGAGAATCCAAGTGCTGTGGGTCCAAGCACATCCCAGGCATCCTACCGTGGGGGATCCCCACTTGGAAGCACTGTGGTGGAATGTTTCTTGCCAAAAAAACCCCCTCCAAAACGCATTTGTACCCATCCCCATAGAAGTACAGTCCTTTGGATGCATCTGCACCCACTGCAGGGTCTTGTGCCAGCACATCTGCATCTTCTGGGCTCACATCTGCATCATCCAGGCTCACATCTGCCTGGCAGGATCTGCAACGGGCAGCTTTCAAAGCTGCCTCTCACAGAGGCTAAAGCTGCCTTTATTGCAGGTCACACACCCTCTCAAGCAGCGGTGGATTTAGACGCCATAAAACCCATGGTCTAACACGCCCTGAGAGTCTCCCACCACCCGGTACGTGCCGCAGAAACATCCTTCATGGTGCTGGCTGAGGCAGTCTTGCTCGGCATCCTTTTGCTCCCCGTGTCATTCAGCAGCTGAGAAAATCACAGCAGCCCGTGGCCCCCACTCATGCCCTCGCTGCTGTTCACACACGTCGCTTCCGTGGCTGCCTGGCTTTATTTTTCTGGCAAGGGAGGTGAAAATAGCTTGTGTGAAAATTATTTATTTTGTATTAATAGCTCAGAGTCACAGCCTCAGCAGACACTTGGAATAAACAGGATCACTCAAAATACAGTTGTTTGAAATCAGAGCTTTGCACTGACCCTGGGGTTTCTAACCAAAGCCAGAAAAACTGTATATAAAGAATCCCTTAATTTCCCCCCGCCCCGTTAATCTGCAGTACAACAAGACTTGTTTGCAGCCAGAGGACTTTGATCAGGTTGATTAGGCCAACATTTCATTTAGGTGGTCGCATGTGCAATTGTATAGGTGGTTGAGATGTAAAATAATCCTCCCTATCAGGCTAATAACCCCTCTCGCACTTCCAATCCAATTTGTATTCAAGCACATCCTGCTTCTCCTCAGCCATTCCTCTCCTTTCATCATTTCCCACCCCAAAAAATATATATTTTTACATGGGGGTGGCTTTCGGGTGAAAAAGAAGAAGAAATTTTCTAGATTTGTTTTCTTGAGAAAAAAAAAGCAGGAAAAACAGCACTTTCAGGTTTTGTTTTCCCATCCTCTTCCTTTTGTTTTCTTTTTACTCCCTATCCTGCACAGTCAGTTTTCCAGCCAGATAAAAGGAAGAAAAAGGGGAAATAGAAACAACAAGCAAGTTTATATTTTTTATCTGCCTTCAGTGTGGATTTCCTCTCTTCCCATTTTTTTTCCACCAAATATCAGAAATATTCCCACCAGAAGATCAGGGCACCTGAGCTCATTTAAATTCCTGTGCAATATCGAGTACATCCATTAATGAATGCAGCTCTTTTACTGTCCTTAGCCTGTGCTACTGGTGGATTAATTAAGGCACAAAGGGGAAGAACAGTCTATGTGAGGGTTAATGCAGACCTTAAGAAACCCAGGTTCAATCCACAAGCTCCTTCAACTGACTCTGAGTGTCTTTATGGCTACTTTTGTCCCCATTTCTTTGTGAAAATGGGGTGGTGGCCCAGATCCCAAAGAGCAGTGTGTGGGATCTGCACTACAGGGCATCTGCAGGCAAAGCAGAGGCAAGAAGGCAGGGATCATAGAATGGTTTGGGTTGGAAGGGACCTTCAACATCCTCCAGTTCCAAACTCCCCCCTGCCATGGGCAGGGACACCTCCCACTAGACCAGGTTGCCCAAAGGCCCCCTCCAACCTGGCCTTGAGGATGTTCCTGGAGCAGCTCTGATAAAGCACCCCAACATTTTCCCTTTGCAAAACTTCATTATACAACATTTAGGCCCCAATTAAAAGGCTTTCCCAGGGCGAGCGTTGGCTTTGCCTGGCACCCCTCTGCACCTTGCGGCGTCCCCAATGAAGATGGCTCCCGTGGGGTGGGCAACCAGGCTCACACTTGCCACATGGCTCTTGGAAAAAGCCTCAGCAAGGCGGCTTTCCCTATCCCAGCCGGCTGTTATAATCACACATTGTTCCCGGTCGCTGCCTCGTCGTTTAACAGCACTTGGAAAATGTCAAATGTGGGAGTCCGGCAGCCTTAGGTTAGAGTTAAAAAAAAAATAAATAATAAAACAAACCAAAAAAACCCTCCCAAACATATTTGGAGGGCTGCCAGCACTTTGCAAACCCTCTGCAAACTCAGATAAGGGGCGACCTTGCAGCCTGCGGGCTAGGCCAGGAGTTTATAAAATCCTCCATTTGCTTGGGTTGAGCTTTCTCAATATTGTGATCATCCCATCCCCTTTCCAGCGTCGCCCGGTGCCACCGGGGTGGGAAAGCAGCGTGCGAAAGCAGGGGCTGCTGGCGATGGTGACCTTCGCCGGGACATCTGGTCTTCAAGGTGGAAGAAACCGTTGGAGATGTGACGTCCAGAGCCGATGGAGACAGGACAACCCCCCCTCCTTTCCCATGGACGGGAAGGCAGAGGGTGTCTGGGGCTGGATGTGTCACGGCTGAGTGAGCAAACCCAGTGCCCGTTTTTGTTTGAGCTGGAGGTTACAGGTGTTGCCCCCCCCCCCAAAAAAAAAAACCCTTTGATTTTTTCAGCAAACGATGGTCCTGAAAGGGCGGTTGGGGAAGGATGGCAAACGCCGCTTGGCGAGGAGGGAGGGGGAGGAAGGGTTGAGTTTGGGGCTTCATTTCGAACCGTAACGAAATCTAAACATTTTGAAATTCTTCCCCAAATGACAAATAATGTCAAATACTGAGATAGCACTGGGCTGGATTTGAGCCGCGAGGCACCTTCTTATATTCCTAACTTCTGATAAAAAGGATGGAACAGGGTCAGAAAAACTTTCCTCTCCTTTCCCTCGTTATTTTTCCTTTTTAAATTTTTTTTTCTTTAAAAAAAAATAAAAAACAACCTCAACAAAACCCCACCACAACCTCAGTTGAAATCAACAACGTCTCCTCTCCTGAAATGTTCCAGTTTGGATGGGAGAGCCTTTTGCAGCAGGAAATGTTTCCCTCTGGGTTTTCCTGGCCGGCTCTGGCTGACTGCATGTCCCCGACTCGCTGCCGTCGGGCTGGGGGTCCAGCTCAGGGGAGGGCAACCTCCTCCCACCACCTCCCCCGCCAAAAAAAACCCCAATACATCCACAGCACAGAGAAAACAGTTTGATTCCCTCTTAACCGAGAGCGTTAATTAGCTCAGAGTCAGCACAGTAGCTGTATTAATGAAGGAACGTGAGTCATTAAGACATCGTGGTTAATTTGCATTTCCCCCCTCTTGTCTCCTTTGCTTTTGACTCAGGGCTTTCTGGGAAAACCACTGCAGGTCACTTAACCAATATTTATACATTTTTGGCCTGCAAATCATTTACAAGCCCTTTTCCCCTATATCCTTTCCCCTATATCCTTGCTGCATATATATATGTATATGTATATATATTTATACATTCATTTTTGGCCTGAAGATAATTTACAAGCCCTTTTCCCCTATATCCTTGCTGCATATACATTTATGTATATGTATTTATACATTCTTGGCCTGCAAATCATTTACAAGCCCTTTTCCCCCTATATCCTTGCTGCTTATACATATGCATTTATGTATATGTATAATTTATACATTTTTGGCCTGCAAATCATTTACAAGCCCTTTTTTTCTCCTATATCCTTTCCCCTGTATCCTTGCTGCACGGTTGCACCGTGGCTGGATTATTTTTCTTACCCGTCCATACATCACCCATTGAATTCCGGCTCTTTTGGGGCCTGTTTGCAGTTTGTGGGGCTGATGGTGCTTTCTCACTTGAAAACATATTGGTTTTCTCCACCAGGTCAAATAAGTCATGTGAAAACCTTAGTGCATGAATTACCTGTGAACTTTTTACATGTCCCACCCCAGTCCCACCAGGGACTCTCACAGCTTCCCCATGTGCTGACGGTCACCTGAAACCCCACAAAAGGGTTGGGGTAAAGTGGGAAAAAATAACCAGAAAAACACCCAGGCAGGAACTTGTTTGCTTTTACCTTTGCAAGAAAATCACAAGCCATTTTCCTGGATAAATTCCTGGCTCCTAAACCTAAGCAAGTTCACTGCTTTTATGGGCCAAAATACTCACAAATGTCTTTAGGGGCTGCTGAGAAACCTAGACTTTCCCTGATTGTCCTTAGCTCCTCTGAGTAGATGAGAGGGTTTTTCTTGTTTGGCTCCCAAGTCTGGAAGAAAATACTGCTATTATTATTTTTATTACTATGGTTTTTTGCTTCCTCTTTCTTTTTCCACTGTGCCCCAAGGACGGCTCCCTGTCTCAGCCCTTTTTCTGGGCAAAGTGCACATCCCGACCTGTGCACAAGGATACTGACCCCCCAGCCTATCGTGACATGGAAACGGCCTCTGCCTGCATTTCCTTTGAGAAAGGCAAAGAAAAGACTCACATCATCAAGCACTTTTATCCCCAGCTGCTCTTATCCTGGGGGGCAGATGATGCAGATTAAGCACTCAAATAGCCCAAGTTGTTGGGGTTTTTTGCTGCCTTCAGGTTAGGATGGTAAAGTCAACTCCAGTTTGGGTAAGCATGGAGAGTCTCCAAAAAGAAGAAGAGACCATCTCTGGCCAAGACCACAGAGCAGACACCTGCTCCTCCCCTTGCACAAACGAGCCTGCTTTTGGCCCCCCTTTTATTTTTCCTTCTTCTCCCCCTTTTTTTCTCGCCTCTCCTCTCTCTGTCCAGCACTGGAGCGTTCAGCAGTTAATATCCTTGTCTCCAATTGTGCTTTAAGAGGTGTAACATTTGATAAGCCCCATTTAACTTGGCTGTACTACATTGTTTAAATAATTCAAATACAGATTGGCCCTTTGGAAGGATTTCTGCTCTATTGACCCTGTTGGTCATGAGTTACCAGGAAGTCAGGGAGGGGCTTCGAGGGCTGAAAGCCTGAAAAAAAATCAATTCCAGCTCTTTAGTGCCCCAATCACACCCCATTATTTGAGGGTAATTGCAGACCTGCTTTGCTGTTAACTCTTTGGGAACTATACAGCCTTTGACAGGAATAAGGAAAAGAAGAAGGGGTTTCTTCTCCACCAGGGTCCTAATCTCCATGGACAGTGTCATGTGCTTATCGTTAGGGGTTGGATGAATAATTATTTACAGGTAGAAGTGTCAAATTGCTTGGTGGGGTTTTCATTCCCTGTCCCTTTCTTAATACCTGGTTTGTTGAAGTTTGGTTGGTCTGTAGAATTCATAATGCTTTTTTTTTTCTTTTCTTTTTTCTTTTTTTTTCTGTTTGTATCTCTTTCTCCCAGTGTAGTAACTCATCAGGAATAAGGAATAGGACCCTATAATATGGCTAGTCCTTATTAGTGCTTTTCTTTCATGTTTGGACCCTACTGGGTCGCTTGGCTTTGGGTGCTGCACAGATGGGTGGCTAAGGCCTCTGCAATAGGTTGCGGAAGAGCAAGAAGAAAGACTACATCATCCAACAGGGTGGCCATGTAGGAATGGGGTCAGCGTAGCCAGAGTTGATCTTGAGCATATGAGGTCCACATTGCACACATTTCAGCAGGGGTTTACTCTTGGCCAGCCCTACCTTGGTCCCATAGCAAAAAACAAAACAAAACAAAACAAAACAAAAAAACCCAAACCATTAACAGCCGTAGTGCGTTTTTTAGATTTGTTTAATTCAAAAGGAATCCAGGTTTTTCAGCACAGTTGGATCTGAGGGGGAATTTTTCAAGGCTCAAAACAGAAGCTGGAGTGTGGTGATGCTTCAGAAACTAACTAATTCAACTCTAAAAAATCTGATTGAATCTTTGACAGCTAGAAGAACCTAACATTTTGCATGCCTAAAAATGCTAGTTAATAACAATGCCTTTTGTATCCATCAATGTCCTTAACAGATGAAAGCTTCCCTGATGAGAAGAGGGCTGTTGTCCTGGCATCTTTGGCTTGTGAGACCCTGTGAGCCAAACCTGCAAGATTACATTAATTAGGCTAAGAACCCAAATGAAGGTAAAAATACCCCAAATACCACCTCTGGGGTGATGCCTTCTGTCTTCATTCAAGTCCCTTATTCAGCTCATGCTCCTCCTCTTGACACAGAATGATAGAATTCTCCAGGCCAGAAGGGATCCCCAAAGGTCATCTAGTCCGACCTCCTCACAATCAGCAGGGACACCCTCAACTAGACCAGGTTGCCCAGAGCCTCTTTGAGCCTCACCCTGAATATCTCCAGGGAAGGGGCCTCAACCACCTCCCTGGGCAACCTGTTCTAGTGCTCCACCACCCTCTTAGTAAAGAACCCATTCTTAATATCCAATATAAATCTGCTCTTCTCCAGCTTAAAGCTACTGCCCCTCATCCTGTCACTGCAGGCCTTTGTAAATAGACATGAGGTAAAGAGAACAGGATCCAGGGCTAAAGACTGCTCAAGATTTGATGCACAAAATCTGTCCATCTTCCTGATGCGGGAAGGCTAAAAATCATCCACCCCGTCATTGGGTCTGATCTGGCAAAAGCCACAGCTTCACCTTGTCACCTAACATGGCTGCCGGTGGTGGCGTTAAGGGAGGAGATGCCAACCTGGATGGAAAACTTCAAGTGGCGGAGAACTGACCACACTTCTTGAGGCTGCTCAGTCCCCACCCTTTTTACAAATGGGCACCTTATCGCTGGGCACTGTTTATCCAGGAAGAGGGGACAGAGGGCAGGGAGGAGCAGCATCAGCCTCCGCTCTAGGTCACCACACCAGAAGCTGCTCAGAGTCCATCTGTAGATTGGACGTGCTTCTTGTCCCATCTGCTTCTCCTAGGAGGCCACCTCAGGATTCCACTCCTCTGTAGGAGCCATCTTCTGATTTCCAGATAACATTTCCCTGGTCCACATGTACCTTGCAGCACTGGAGCATCCCTGGTGCCTTCCTGTAGGATCTCTTCAGTCTGCGTTTGTTTGACTTATTGAAACAACCTGTGGATTTCAGGGTGTTAATAAGGATGAGGTGACATCTAGGGGCAACCAATCCTGCCCGGTTTGCAGTATTTAATTCAGCAGATGATGTTTTCCTGATGTCTCTCTATCATCAGGGTCTTCCAGGGGTGATACAGAGCAGGAGCCTAACTTTGGTGTGCTAAATTGTCCTCAGGAGCTGCCACTGTCTCTTCCTTCACCATGGAGGGCCTACAGAAACTCTGTGGCTAATTTAGCTGGCTAAACCACTGCTAACAAGTCAAGAGCCTGAAAAACTTTCTCAACCTCATACTTCAAGGCAGGAACACACTCTGCTGCATGCTGCTGAGACTAAAACACTCAACAGCAAGGCAAGAGGGTGGCTGGTCTAGCCATGGAGACATCAAGTTTGGGCAAATCCTTCCTGCTGTAGGCTGCAGCAGAGCCATTTGCCTGTGGTATTTTTTGTCCCCAGGTGAAAGCTGGGGAGAAAGAGTGTGTCTGATTAACTCAGTGCTGTTCAGAATGGAGATCGTCCCAGTATGGACTTGTACAACAGCCAAGGAACCATAGCCAAGGGCAGCTCAGGGAAGGTGTACAACCACCACCATGGTGTGAGTGCAAACAGCACCTGAAGTTTGGAACAGTGTGAAGAAAAGGAAAAGTCTGTGATAATTCTGAGGGCAAATGATTGGGATTTTGAGGTATTTTAAGGTGGTTAGATAATTAGCTTCCACTGAAAAGGGATGTCTTCAGATGCAGGAACCAAAATCTATTCCCTCAGCATTTTGAAGGAGGTGAGGGATAGAATTTTAAAAAAGGTTCTGGATGCAGAGCAAGGGGGTGGTATCTTAGCTGAAGTTCACAGGAGATTTACCCCTGTCTCTGGTTGCTCTAAAGGGACTCCTGGCAACCCTGATTTTAGACAAAGCAGAGCCGTGCTCACCTCCTCCCCCCCTCCCTGACCTGCAAAGGGTTAAAGGGTGGGGGAGCCGTTTGATTAATAGATGTCGTGTGAACATGCACATTTGCCTGTGACTGCATTCCTAGGGCTTTCTGCCCTGGTGATAAGCTGTGACCAAAGTCCTCTGGCTCTGGGCAAGGAGAGCAAACAGGGCCCCAATGGAGCAGTTATTAATCCCAGCCTTGCATCTCCCAGGGCTGTCTCTCAGCAACGGGGCTCTTGGGAGGCCTTTCACACACCAATCGATACACCTTACCTCTCCCCTTGCTCTCTCCATCCTCATCCCCCCTTTTGCGTGCTCACCCCAGTCTCCTTCTGCACCAGGTTGTCCTGGGACAGTGGATTCTATGATTCTATGACCCTTTTCCATGGGCAGTGAGGGAAGGAGATGATGATATTCCCGTAGGGGTGATGGGAACGACCCCTAGCACCCAAACTGATGTTCTAGCTGTCCCATCCCACCACACCTCCCCACCGGGTCTTGATGTGGAAGGAACATGCTGGACCCAAAAAGAGGGAAATTCTTCAGCAGTCTCTCCCAAGACCACATCTGCCCTCCTGCACCCCTGAAAGGGTGCACCCCGAGAGAGTCATTCCTTTTCTTCAAAATGCATTTATAAAACCAACACACCTGATTTAGAATTTCTTTGGCTGCAAAATTTCCTTTTCCCCCAGGGTAGATTCAAAACGATTTGAGCCTGAAGTTGTCTTTTCGACTCCAAACTTTGACAGTAAAGGTGTTGATCGAAAATGAAACTCCTCTCCCGCCTTGGAAAACAAAACAAACCGAAACAACCTGGACCTTTCAACTTGCTTGTCTACAGATAGGACGTCGTCACACTTGCGAACCAGCTTTCACAAGGGTGTATTTTCAAGTGGCAGTGAATGCCATGTGGAGGATTTCTGCTAGCCCCAACCTGCTGTACCAGGGCAAACCATGGATTTCTGGTGGCTGGCATCTCTCTCAGCCCCACAGCTGCTCTCAGGAGGCTGGAGGTGGTGGTGCTTAGTCTGGGAGGTGTCTCCTTCAGGAAATTCAGTTTCTTGAGACACGCCATGATTTTTCATAATAGCTTTGGGGAGATTTGACTCCAGCCACTTCACGGTTTCATCTCAGAGCAGGTGAATGTATTTGGTGCTGTATGACAACAAGATGTTTTGAAGGCATACCAAGATGATCACCTCCAAAATGAAGTCAACTTTTTAAGTCAGCCTGTTTTCCATAAAGAAGGTAATTCCAGATTTCATAATAAAAAATATGGCAAACTTCTAGCATTATGGAGCATCACAACGGATGCTGCATTCACACACACGCAGGCAGAGGTCATGGAAAGGCACCACCTGCAAGTGACAATACCTTTGCTCTGTAGAAGACTTTCCATTGACTTTGGTAGAGACTGGACCATCTGTCTGAGAATACTGAAAAGGATGCAGGTGAGAAGAAGCTGACTTCTACCAAGGTGAGGATAGCACTATGTAGCTGAAGGGTGCCTTAGATGTTTGAGTTTAAGGTGAACACACCACAGTTTGCTCCAAACCACAGTTGTCCTCTCTTTCCAGGGTTCCTTCAGAGGATGTGGTGTTGCACAGGATGCCAGGAACCACTGAGCTATGAGGGGTTTGGGGGAGGGAGCCAAGCTCTTGAGCAACAGGTTACAACCTGCCTTGCAGGTGAATGGAAGAGTGGAGTCAGTCGGTTCCTCTGCCCCCCCAGCTAACATGGAAAAAAGCAAGAACGGTGAGAAAACAACATTATCATCAAGAGCATTGGGATATGAGACCTAATAGCAGCTGCTGCTTTTTGACCTGATGTGCATTTCCTTTTAATTTTATTTCAGGACAGGTGAGGGGGGAAAAAAAAAGAAAACGTTTAATTCAGGACTTTGAAGTCCTGAGACTATTTTTCAGATGAGAAAGCCATTCTCTGGCCATTTATTTGGGAAGTGGTAGACTCTTGTGCCTATCCCTGGATGGTCACAGAGAAACACTAAAATGATGGGACGTCCAAAGTGTAAAAGCTGATTCCTGTACTGAGAAACTGAGAATTAAATGCCTGTAAAGGTCTTCAAATCTGTAGGCTGAGAAAGGTGATAATTTTAAACAGAAATTGCATGCAACACTGGCAATTTTTACAGGATTCACTGAAACATTTCCATAGAAAAGATGAATAATAATATTTTATTTTTTTTTTAGCTAAATAAATGGGCTTTCTCCATTAAAAAAAAAGAAAAGAAAAGAGTAATTTTGTCCAAATATTCCCAGCAGGCTCAAGTTAGGCCTATATCTGTGGTAGGAGATATGAAAAAGGCATACTGAGGTCATCTAATCCAGGGGCCGGAAACCTTTCAAGGGTTGAGTGCCAGACTGTATTTTTCTTCCCCAGCAGAAACTCAGCAGTCTCTGTCTCTCTTGAAAAAAATGGGTGAGCTGATGGGTGGGATCCTGGCTCTCAGGATCTAAACCAGCTGCAGTCTCCGGGCTTTATCTTCGTAGCTCCTCTCCCAACACTTGCGTGATTTAAATGGCTTGGGAGCTGGCTTCAAAATAAGACCCAGTGATGGGTTTCTTCCATGTAAACAGACTTATAGTGGGAGTAGGTGACCAGTAGGTCACCGCTGCAGGTGATGGTCTGAACTCTTTGGTGGCCTGCAAGCCTTGAGATGATGTGGAGGCATGGTCTGCGGCTACACATAAATATATCTAGAGGGAAAAGAGGGAAGGAAAAAGCTATCCATTGAATGAACATCCATGATAACAATACTGTGGTTAAAATGGGTAGGAGCAACTTTATGCTTAGTTTAAGGCCTCCCTGTGTTGGCAGAAGGGGATGGAGGGAGGGATTCAGCTTTCAGAATCAAAAACCCGCACTAAGTGTATACATTGAAAGGAGTCTCCATAGGCTTTGATTGCCTGAGCTCCTGTGATAGTCACTAAAGACCCAGCCCAGCAGATCAAATCACCGTATTCCAGGCACCAGGTTTAGGTCAGCTTTGGGATAACCCCACTTTAACCCCCAGTTGCTGGACAGATAGGCATGAATTACCTTTGCTTACTAGCCCTCTGTGGACATCTTAGCTGCTCGAGCACATCTTGAGTGAGGACAACCACCTAAAGCCCTAAATTTAGCGCTGAATCTTTCAGTTCAAGCCCATCCAAGATCTTCGCAGGAGGCTAAACTCTATACATTTCCTTGCAGCCAAAGAAGATCTCCCCATGTTTTCTGTCATATGGGAGGATAGAAGGTTTTTCATGACAGCACAGAACCCCCCCAGTGATATTGGTAAGGAAATCCCACTGACTTCAAAAGATCTTTGAGGAGCTGGTTTGGAGACTCCTGTGTTTTGTAACTATTCCTATTGAAGCATTTCCAAAACACAGCACTTGGTATCTGCAAGAATTGGATCCCAGACCCAGGCTGTTCTGCTTTCTGAAATCCAGAATCTACCCCACATCTCGTGTCTCTGGGCCTCTGAAGCCTGTTCCCCGGTCCTCCATCATGTCTGCAGCTAACACAACACAGCTTCTACCTTTCAAAGCCAGATCTAAGAACCGATGAGGTCAGGGGAGGGAACCAGCACAGCACTGAGGTCATTTCAACTGTAGTTTGAACCCTCAGGCAGCTTTGATCATTTAAAAAAAAGAAGAAGTGTCACAGGGAAGAACCTTCCTTTTCTCCATTACAGTTCAGCACTCAGTTCAGCACTGCAGAGCCCCTCTTCTTCAAGTAGCCTTGAGTCAAAGGTGGAATATTTTCTTCCAGGAACCCTTTCTTTCCAGAAGGGATGATGCTTTTAATTGTGTAGAGTCGTCCTTTCTTCATGGAAATTTTTCTGCAAAATCTGTGGTCTTCAAAGCTTTTCCCATGGGAACAGAGGTGTTATTCCATTGCCCTGGTGGTGTTCTAGAGTAGGTAATTAATTTCTCCTGTGAATACCTCCCTGGAATTTCCATACAAAGCCAGACTACTTCACCTGGAGGTGATCAGTGCTGGCAGACCGCAAGCCCTGATCCATGCCAGTGGATGCAGACTGTTTGCCTCAGGCCCATGATTGCCTCAGTCAGTGACAGACAAGAATTAGGAACCTCCAGGAGATCGGAACCTCCAAGAAGATATTGAATTTTGAGGAAGTGTGGGTCAACCTCTGGAATATCACTTCATCTTGACTGACTCAGAAGAAACCCTTAGTACTCTGGAAGCACTTCCTGGAAAATTGTCTTGGTCCTTCACAAGCACAACTCTACAAACCAAAACAACTGGGGCACGAGCTGTACTTCCATAAGTCCCGATGACCATGGGGGGCTCCATCGCACTTTTATTCCAAATGGAGAGGACCTTCTGCTTTTTCTTGTACACCTAACTACTGAAGCCAGGCACTATGACAAGAAAACACACTCCATCCATCTAGCTTATACCACAAGCCAGGTTGAGGCTGGCTCTTTCTACACTCACAAGACTTTGCAGTGGGACTGACATGGAGGGGCTCCTTCAGTTGGTCAGTGTCAGTTTGTTGAAACAAAAGAGTATAGGTAAGATCAAGGTGCAAGAGTCAGAACTCCTTACACGACAGGCTCTCCTCCACAATCTTCTACCTTCAGCAGCTTTGCCTGGCCATCTTGGCTTCTTCACAATCATGAGCCTCCATCCTCTTTTCTTCTGCACTTTTCAGCCTTTTGGGTTTTGCTTCTGCCTCTGGATAACAAAGAACTACTCCCCAGGTATCCAGACTGCTAAGAAAGCCCACTAGTTTGGGGAGAAGAGAAAGGTTTCAATCAGAAATTATTCAGAAGAGAAATATGTAAGAAAGCTTGGTTGAAAACAAATGTAATTTTATTTGTTGTTGTTTACTTTTTACTGAAAGTCTCCTTTTTGGTGAAACAGAAGGGCATTTCAGATTTCAGCCAGATCTGATTCCCCATCACTGGAGTTTCACATTTTCTAATGCTTTAATGTGCAAAACCCTTGTAATTCTGTTTCACCTCCAAGTGCTTTGGTAGGAGGCAGCACACGTTCTCCAGCATAAAACCCATGTTCTGCCCTTGCACCAGGGCTTTGGCCAGGGCTGGTCTCACACCAATTGGGCTGTGGTAGTCTCCAAACCCCTTGTTATTCCCATGGAGGTGTGAGCAAACGTGAGCATAAGGGCTGGTTCCTGAGCCTGTCCTGGCTCCCATCTGTCTGCCCTAGATTTTCACTGGGGCCCAAGGTCTTTGCCGCATCCCCACAGCAGGGTTTCTCTGGGACCTGTCTGGCCAATGATTGCAGCCAGCTCTGGCACTAAAAAAAGCCCTCTCAACTGAAAGTCAGGCCAGCACGTCCGCTGGAAAAATGACATAACCCTGTCACGTAATCTGGAGTTCCTCCTTTGGGGCAGCCTCACGGGCCAGGACCGTGTGAGAGGAGATCAAAGGGCAGCACAGGAAAATGAGAGGGGAGCCCACAGAGGGAAAAACACCCTCACTCGTCTGCGGGGGGACTAATCACAGTCCTCGGAGGGCTTTGGGAGTTCCCGTTCACAGGAGAGATGGAGACAGACATCCTCCTCTGGCTCCGGACACCCAGCTGGGTGCGCCTTTCTCCACACCTCTCCCACCTTATCATTTGGACTAGTGTGAGAGGGTGGTTTGAGACGAGAACCTGCCCTTCTTGAGCCTATTGCTGTTCAGGCCGCATGGAACAGATGATCTTGACCCTAAAGACCTCGGGAGGCTGCAGTTACCCAGGGCAGTCTCATCAGCATCCCCTCCCCTGCATTTCTGCAGATGACTTACCACCCTCCCTGACTCCACAGTACCCGTGGAAAATACAGGAGATGGGGGTGGGAGGTGAAATAACGTGGAAAAACCTCTAAAATCAATGGGTCCCATTCCAGGACTGGTGATACTGGGGGATCTGAGCTGGGTACATCCTTGCCCCCAGAGCCTGGCACAGTTTTGCCTCCTGAACCCTCACCATCATTCGTCCTTGCTCCCCATCCCCGTGGCCGTGGGGCAGTCGCCACCACCTGCGCCCCTAACCACATCCCTCCACCACCCCAGCTCCATCTGCCCACCGGTGCCCACATTGGCTGGGGTGGAGGGGGTGGGGGGGC
>VXBJ01001455.1:146909-207560 GCA_013400055.1 Nycticryphes semicollaris | reverse complement strand
GGAAGGGGAGGGCGCGAGAGGAGGGTTTATCGGGATTCTCAGGAGATAGGAGCCTTTCCCCGGCAGGGAGCAGGGAGGGAGGGCTGGCTGGGTGGTGGAGGGGGGCTACCAGCCAGAGCCGAGTGGACTATTTACAGCCAGCAATTTATTGAACATAATTTCTGCTCCCCACCTCCAGACGGTATTTTTAACTGATGTACTCACTTGTCAGGATAAATGTCCTCTCTGGAAGCCCCAGAAGGCGCAGACCTGGCTTTCTGCAGGCAAACTGCCCCGGCTGCTGGTGGCAGGGTGAGCCCAGACTTGTCCTGCAGCCTGGGTCATCTTTCCTGGCCAGCTTTTCACTGGCTGATACACTAGTTAAGCTCCCACTGTGGCTTTCCCCACTTCTTTTTTTTTTTCTTCCCCATCTCCAGGCATCTATTTGCACAAAACAGATGGTGACTTAGCACCTTTAAATGGTCAATGGCTTAAGAAAATTCTGAGGTTGGATGGGAAGCTACTTGCATAGCAATTATAAAGTAATTACATGACAAGGTGGCCTCATGGACTTTTCTTCCTGAGAATAAAGCCGTCAAGACCCATCTGCATCAGAGCAACAGGGACAGAGCCACTTCAGATGCTACATAGGACGAGAGAAGCACATTGAATTTATGCTAATACAGCAACATGAGGTATATGACCAGGTGGGATTAAGTGTGTTAAGGACCACCAAGATGAGTAGAGACCTCAAGCATCTCTTTTATGAGGAATGGCTGAGGGACATGGGTCTTTTTAGTCTGGAGAAGAGAAGACTGAGGGGGGACCTGATCAACACCTAGAAATACTTAAAGGGTGGGTGTCATGAGGATGGGCACAGTCTTTCTTCAGTGGTGCCCACGGACAGGGCAAGAAGAAATGGACACAAACTCATACGTAAGAAGTTCCATCTAAACATGAGGAGGAACTTCTTCATTTTGAGGGTGGCAGGGCCCTGGAAGAGGCTGCCCAGAGAGGTGGTGGAGTCTCTGTCTCTGGAGACATTCAAACCCTGCCTGGACACGTTCCTGTACAACCTGCTCTGGGTGACCCTGCTTCGGCAGGGGGTTGGACTAGATGAACTCCAGAGGTCCCTTCCCACCCCATATCATTCTGTGATTCTGTGTTAGGTTTAGCCTACCCAGCAGTAGTAAGAGCAGCAATGAGGTTGGCAACCCAAAGCACAGGCCATCTGGAGCCATACTTGAGCATCATTCCTGAGTATTATGGCTTGGTTCCACTCAGCTATCCCTGCCCTTTGGCCAAAGTCAGCAGGACCAGTATTTTCAAGCCCCCTGTAACTACCTTTTGGTGCAGCCTCTGGTGTGAGGAGGGTGGACTGCGCCAAGTGCTCTCTCCTTCCTTCCTGATGGGGTTTCACACTTCGCCTTTCTGCCTGACTCCACACGTGGAGGTAGGATCAGAAGGTGTTTGCAGGCACATGTGCCAGATGGGGTTTCCACTATTCATAATGAACTTGCTCATTTCCTATTTTACTTTGCTCAAGCCCAGTAGGCTGATAAAGAAGCTGCAGCTGGGATATGTCCTCGTAAAGTATGAAGAGCCGCTTGTAGAAGCTGTACAATAATTAATGCGTTATTAATGAGAACCTGGCATGACTCAGACTTCAACTCTTTCACTAGCGCCTGGTTCACAGCATGACCAAGCAGAAGACAGCATTGATTTTGGACTTTGGGTTCAACTGCTGGGTCACTCAGCGCAGGCGAGAGGCTGTGTTGTGTGGTTCTGGGTAGGTGTCTGCTGCACATCCATCACCCCAGCGGCTCAGCAGCTTGGTGTCAGCTCAGCAAACTTCTTTGATGTGGAAGGATAAGCAATCACGTGTCTTACCACAGACCCCTAAACTCTTTTTTAATAGCTAAAGTCAGACTCAAGGCTTCTCTGTGATACATAGGAAGAGTCTATGGAGCACCTAAAAGCTACCGAGGACCCATTTACAACCTTCCAAAATTTACCCTTTAGACAAGAGTAACTTGCAGTGAACTGCAAATACTAATTCCAGGCAAAACATTTGCACACATATGAGCATCATCTTCTGGGCCATTGTCTGGGGTGTGATGGATATGGCTCTCCAGCCCCAGGAATACACATACAAAATGTGCTTTCCCCAGAGGAGAAGGTGAGTGGTGGCATGTACATGTGCATCTCACAGCAGTTTCCATTGAGGTCTGGTGTTGGAAATTTCCTCATACACAGTGGTGTGTCCCATCTACCACTAATTCAGGCATGAACAACAGCACTTTTCATCCACACAGAACAGTCTTCCCTCTGGGACTTTTGCATTTGACTACCACTACTTTTGCATCTGTTTGCATACTCCGGATGACGATGTTTGCATGGAAAGTCATGGATTTGACAGAAGGACCACTCAGTGAATCAGGAACTGGCTTGATGACCACACTCAAAGGGTTGTAGTCAACAGCTCAATGTCTAAGTTGTGGCCAGAGACCAGTGGTGTTCCTCAGCGATCAGTACTGGGACCAGTGCTATTTAACATCTTTGTCGGAGACATGGACAGTGGGATAGAGTGCACCCTCAGCAAGTTTGCTGAAGACATCAAGCTCGGTGGCACGGTCAACATGCTGGAGGGAAGGAATGTCAACCAGAGGGACCAGGACAGGCTTGAAAGGTGGGCTTGTGCAAACTTCGTGAAGTTCAACCAAGCCAAATGCAGGGTCCTGCACCTGGGACATGGCAATCCCAAGCACAAATACAGGTTGGGTGGAGAATGGCTGGAGAGCAGCCCTGAGGAGAAGGACTTGGGAGTGCTCATGGATGAGAAGCTCAAGATGAGCCAGCAGTGCATACTGGTAGCCCAGGAAGCTAACTGCATCCTGAGCTGCATCAAAAGAAGCGTGGCTATCAGGTCATGGGAGGTGATTCTTCTACCCTTCTACTCTGCTCTTGTGAGACCTCACTTGGAGTACTGTGTCCAGCTTTGGAGTCCTCAGCACAGGAAGGTCATGGACCCATTGGAACAGGTCCACAGAGAGTCACAAAGGTGATCAGGGGGATGGAGCACCTTTCCTAGGAGGATAAGCTGAGAGAGTTGGGGTTGTTCAGCCTGGAGAAGAGAAGGCTCCAGGGAGACCTTATAGTAGCCTTCCAATATCCAAAGGGAGCTGCCGGAGAGATGGAGAGGGGCTCTTTGTCAGGAAGTGCAGAAACAGTACGAAGGGTAATGGTTTAAAATTGAAAGAGGGGAGATATATATTAGATACTAGAAAGAAATTCTTTCCTGTGAGGGTGGTGAGACACTGAAACAGGTTGCCCAGAGAAGTTGTAGAAAATCCATCATTGGGAGTGTTCAAGGCTAGGCTGGATGGGGCTTTGAATAACATGGCCTACTGGGAGGTGTCCCTGCCCAGAGCAGGGGGGTTGGAACTCAATGATCTTTAAGGTCGCTTCCAACTCTAATCAGCCTATGATTCTATGTTGACCCCTGGAGATGAGTGAAGACCACAGCATTCTCACAATGGAGAAACCAAACCAGATCTTTCTGAGAAGACCTTCAGACCTAGTTTGATTTATTGCTCCTTTGTACGAGATGGCACCCATCAGATTACTGGAAACCACACTGTGATAGGGACTAGACAGACTGGGGTTCAAACAGTCCTTAGGTGGCAATTCTGAAGTGTTGATGCAGGGAAAGCAAGAGTAGAAAAATGACCCACAGAGGGCAGATGCTTTCACAGCCATGTTCATGGTTTGAATTTGCAAAACACAACAGTGTTTTCAGATCCCAAATCGAAATATGGAAGTGTTTATGCATTGGTGTGCAGCAGCCCTAGAGGGTCTTGGATTACAGAGGTCCTACCTGTACCAGCCAGTGAAGCTGGTTTTGCTCTTGCCTCTTCCTCTTCAGCCTCTGGCCGCCCGTGGCTGCAGTTTCGACTCAGTCATCATTTCTATTGTTATCTCCCCATTATCTGATCCTCTCCCAGGCTGGGCCAGGAAACATCCTTCTGTCTCTGTCTTTGACGGCACTCCATCCTCTTCCTCCTTGGAGAAGACAAAAGCAAAACAAGCGCATAATGAATCGGTTGTTTCCCTTTTCACTTTGCCCCTACTTCCCCCTCTCATTTTTTACCCGGACCAATTTCTGCCTTTTCCCTCCTGTTTGTTTGGGATGTAGCCTGCACAGTTCCCCTGTGCTCAGCATCCCGGGGAGTCTGGCCGGCTCCTTTCGGTGTCAGCGGGAGTTCAGCGGCAGGGAAGGCTGATAGGGCTTCTCTGGCCCCCACCACGTCCTCAAACCTAATGTCTTCAAGAAGCTTGGCCTCCTGACACCAGGGCACGGTATCAAACCCAGCAAGCTGAACTCCAGCCCAGCAAGAGGTTCATGCGGGTTCAGAAAAGCAACTGGTCAGTTGGGTGGAGGAAAAGCAGTCTATCGAGGGCCATTAAGCATGAGATCAGCTCCATCCAGCTAAGGATGTCACATGGCAACAACTTGCTAGAGGCTGAAAGAGGGTGTTGGGGAAGCATTGCTCTGTCCCTGCCCTGATTTTGTATTCTTTCATTGGCATTGCTGGAGAAGATGCAGGACACCCACTTCTATTCACTCTATGAGGTTTGCTTTGCCTGCAGAACAGGATGGCGGAAAGTTCCACCCGTGAAGCCCAGCACTCCTTGGCCTGCAGTGACCTTTCACATTTGCTGAGCAATGTCAGGTCCCACTTCCAATATTCTGTGGGGTGTGCATTGCTTTAAAGCCAGGGTGATCCTGGTCTGCTCTCGACCTGGTCGAGGTAGCTGAATTGAAGGCCTGAAAAGAAAGCCATGTTTGTGAGGTGTTGTGGATCACCAAATACATCCACCAGTCCCTATCTGAGCAACATCTCCCTCTCTTGCATCTTTCTCCAAGATCCAGCAGATCACTTTGGGTCTTCTGTCAATTAGGCAAATTTTCTTGAGGACCAAAGGCAGACGAAGGACTGGAGGTCCCTGCAGTCTAGGATCAATGCTGCTGTGGGCCAGCAATCCCTGCTCCTGCAGGTCATCTCTTCCAGGTAGGATTGGGTCTTGGAAAGCTCAACTCCTTGTTGAGAAGCTCAGCTGTTGGTCAAAGGGCAAAGGCCACGGCAAAGACTTTGCTGAAAATGGTGTGGGTGATTGTGGGCTGGTGCCAGTGGGTGTTGCTGGCCCTATTTCCTTGGCTGGTATATCTAGGTAGAAAGAAAAAAAACATCTGCAGAAAAAAAAAAATCGTAAACTTTCACACTCTTTTCAGAAAATAAAAGTAAAAATTAGAAAACCCTCTCAAATATAGGAGTTTCCCCAAATACAGATTCTGTAGTCAATTTTTAATGAAGATTTTTTACTGGAAGCAGGAAGGAACAAATGAAAATATCAAAAAGAAAAGATGAAAACCTACTAATTTCTTTACCTTTGTAAAATCTCTTGACTCTTTTTTTCTGGCATGTCTAACCAGGCCACAGAGTATAAAACAAAGAGGCTTCCTCTCTGTGAAGGCAGAGATAGACACTGGGAAAGCTGCTTTAAAGACCATACTGAAAAATGAGAAACGACATGGAAAAAAAGGCTACAGAAATTATCTGAAGAGTGAAGAGAAAGCCTTAGCATGACAGGCTCAGAAAGCTTGTTCTGGTCGGCTTATCAGAAAAGGAGATGGAGAGGTGACCGGAGAAGAATTGCTTGGAGAGAAAAATGCCTGATGCAGAAGTTCTCTTTAATCCAGCAAAATTGGCCTTCCCATGGCTGCAAAGCAGAGCCAAACCACCCAGACTTGTGGTTACTGCTGAGGGTAATTAGTCAATAGGCTACCCAGGTTCTTCATCCCTGGATACATTTAAATTAAGAGCAGATGCCTTTCTGGAAGTGATGTTTTAGCCAAGTGCAAGCTGTTGAGTTATGGGTGGGAGCTACATCTGAATATCATATTGAGAGTGCTGAAATATATATAATGGGTTGAGCTGTATGAGAGGTGAAACCATGGGGGCCCTGAATGCCATGATTCATGAAAAGTGAAGGGGGATTTAGGAAAAGGATGTGGGCAGATAATTTTTCTCTTTTTTTTTTTTTTGCTACCCAGCTGATGAACGAAGATTCCAGCTGGATTTGCTTCGGCAAACCTGGAAAGACTGCCGAGGGACACCGGTCTCCTACTTGTTGACCACTTTGGTAAGTGCTTATGAGACCTTCTGCATGGTTATGGAGCTTCTGCTCGAGATAAGGTTAATGGCTCAGCAAATGAAGGTGATGGAGAAACCAGAGTGAGAATTGTCACCAGGAAAACTTGGAGTAATCCAGGAAATGTTTTCTTGTGCTTTTATACCTGTGTTATTACGCTCCTGGTCCTGCTGGGTTTGCAGGCCATAAGCAAACAGGAGGACTGTGTGATTTAGCACTGCACCTCCTCGAAACAGAATCATCATTTCTTTATTACCCACTTTGTTCTTCTTATTTTTTTTTTCCTTTAAAGTCATATTTCACCCTGGGCTGCTTCATTATCAGAGATATATAAGTGGCTAGAGGGAGTGAACCCACTATTTAGACTATGGGCTGCAAGGTGTTATCGTCAGGAGCGCAACTTGGCCAAAACAGGACGGGATTTTGCAACAGGTAGAGGCCCTTGAAAAACTCAGCCAGTCCAAACACTCCTCCCTGGGCTGGATTAGACCTCCATAACCTTTCCTCCTTGTGCAGCCTGTTCTTGTAAACCACTAGTGATGGAGACAGTGTTCTTCCTCTCTGCTCTCTCGCTAGACGGGCAAATGAGGTACATATCACATTTACCCCATGTCTTATCTTTGAACAGAACACTCCACGTCCTTCAACTGCTCCTCATCGTCTGTGTTTTCCTCTCCTCTGCTCATGCCTGTTACTGTCTTCTGCATTTCCTCCAGTCACTCCCATGTCCTCATGTGATAGCCCAAAAGCTGGACCCTGGGCTCCATCCCTGAGCAACCTGGACCTCCAGTATCCCAGGTTATGCACCAGTTATACTTCTCAGTGTAGAGTTAACGTCCTTTGTACCAGCCAACACACACTCAGCTTCTGGTCTGCAATGCAGGTCCTCTTTCTGCTCCTGTTGGTCTGTTTCCTTGTGGGTGGCCTTCATCAATCCTAATTTGCTGCATGTAGGATCTCTTTACTAAATCCCCCCTTTTCCCAAGACCTTTATACTCACAAATACTCCATTCCTGACACCAAGTATCAAGGTACTAAGATGTCTGTCTTCTTGCTAAGTTTCTCTAGCACTCCCAGAGCCAGTGGTGACCCAGATCCTTTGGAAGTCAGACTGCCCATCTTCATATGAGATAGAGGTGGGGTCCCAACCCTGGGAGGGTACCAGAATTTCATGCCCTGTGCATGGCAAGGAGAGGCTGCAGGCCTTTGCATACAGAAGAGGCCCTGATGCCCTTCAATGCATGGCTGAAGAAAAGAAAGCCCCTCCATTCATTCCTCCTAAGCAGGTTTTTCAGCCCCTCCCATCATGACCCTGATTGCTTATCAGCTGGGATGTGTTTATCCTAAATCTTTCTTTTCTCCTTCTCAGGTCTCCCCCTCCACCTCTCCCTTTCCTGCTTTTTCTCCCACTGTTTCTCACTCCCAGCAGCCCACATGCACACCCCCTTTCCAAGGCCAGGGCTGAGCTTGCAGAGGAGTGGAGCTTCAGACTAAACTTTAATTTGCACGCTCCCTGTTTCAAGGGCACAAGGAGGTTGTTTTTTTTTTTCTTTTTCTTTTTCTTTTTCTTTTTTTTTTTTCAGCTGTTGTTGTTCCCCACCGAAGAACTGGAAGGTTCTGGTTTGTGCCACTGTCGATTGAGACAGCACCGGCGTAATTACAGCATGTTCCCTCCCTGTGGAATTTAGCAGAGACCAGCTCCTTTTATAGCCTGGCCAGAGCCCCTCTGAGGGACTGCTCCTGTGCCTCCGATAGTCCTTTACACTCTCTGTCCCCGGGGCTGACGTTAAAGTGCTGCAGCTTTGACCTCAAGCCCCGCAGGTCCTGTGAGCGGTTCCTAGAAAACCCTCCTGGCGCCTGGCCCATAGGGTATAGTCACAGCTCTGCCCTGGGAAGGCTGTGCCAGGTGGTGGCCCCTGTGTCTGCAACGTCTCTGCTGCTGCAGACACTATGCAGAGGCCAGCTCCTTAAAAAATCGACATTACGGAGGATCTAGTATGACCCCCACACACCAGGCTGTGCGTGTGTCCTATCTCCAGGAGCTCTGCGTGGCTGCCACTTCCTAGATAATTCCTGAGCCCTTTTCTTTACCCTAGGTTTCACCCAAGGAGTGTCTGTACCATCCCATTGCCTGCAGCGTGCACAGTCCCTACAGGGCAGATGTAAGGATACTGATCAGGAGCTAACATCCATTTGATGATCTCCTTCCAGAGCAGTGGTGGTGTTGGTGGGGAAGAGGCAAGTGGTAAGGTGAGGTAGGAGGAGTCCTGCACTGCTGTTTTCTGTGAGATGCTTGTGCTGTGGGAAATCTGGGGCTCTGGCATCCTGGTAGTTAACAGCAGGGGCTGGTCGTGTTGATTAAATAGGAAGAACCAACTTTTCAAACCCACTCTCATTCCAAATCAGGTGGAACTACCAAAATGCAAATGAGCATCTTCTACTGGTCACGGATCTCTGACTTGTGTTGCATTTTCATCCTTTGTCTCTGAGAGCTTGTCCTCCTGCCGTCCCCGTACCTCCTGATCTGCTGCTGCTTCTCCGCTTTTCCAGCTCTAGGACAGCATTAGCAGAAATTCAGGTGTGTGCAACTCCTTCCCAATAGGTATTTCACAAAGGGGACTTCCCCCAGGACCTTTCTATAAAATATTTGCTGCTCCTTCTGTAAAGACGCGCTCTTACTGTGAAGACATCCTGGAGTGTTTCTTTTAGACTCAGAGAAGCAGGATATTGCAAAATCCCTAAAAAGTCTGGGAGATCAAGACTGGATGGAAACCAGCGAAGCCTAGTTCTCCTGAATTGCTTGAATGTTTTGGTTTTCTTCAGCCCATGGTCTATACAGAGAGGGCAGAGTACCCTAGGGTTATCTGCAGTGCGTGTTGGGTCCTGTCCCTGCCTTCCCCAGGAAACCAGTTGGCCAAGGGGAGATGTATTTAGTTGCCCACTGGGTAGAGTGTTAGTTTGGGAAGTGAGATGGGATTTAAACTCCTCTCCTTGTAGTGTCTCATCAGGAAAGGTGTGTGTCTCCCAAGCTGTGAAATAAAGACAGCGCAAGAGAGGGATAGGAAGAGCTCAATGTTATCATGAATAACAAGAACAAGTGGGTTTCTAATCTCGGGAATGAGATGATCTTTTCCGTTACAGGACACAGCTCTACTCACAAATTAAACAGTGCCAAGCACAGATACTGGAACTTGATTGGCTATATTGTTAGCACGAGGCCTGGCAGAGTTTTGGCCCCAACCAACCCAATCCATCCTAAATCTGCAGATGGCAACATCTTTGTGGTCCAAGCACAGGGATGCGGCTTCACCCACACGAGGTTCAGGTGGAGCACCCAGTCTTTTGGGGTACCCCATCTGAAACACACACCCCCCCAGGGTGCAGGGAGCATGTGGCCTCAGAACAGCTGAGCCTGTTGACGTATCACTCCTCTTGTCCTGCTTCTTAAAGCCTTTACATAAACATTTGCTAGTGGTCAGGGTTGGGAAAGAGCCCGAAAGCAGATAGAGCTCTGCTCTGACTCATGGCGGCTGCTCAGATGTTTTCATCCTGCTTTTCATGCAAATGAGCTTGGGCCCTGGCAGAGGTCAAACCAGCACATGGTATCTTTAAAAAGCCCAGAAATGAACCCAATAGGTCTCACCAAAAGCTTTTCCTGGCAATTTTTATCTGTATATATGTATATAATTTTCCCCTCCTGGCACACCCAGCCCATGCCAGAGTTTCTACTCACAGCACATGGAAAGTGCAATGGCTGCTTGTCAAAAAATGCAGGGAAAGGAAGAACAACAAAAGAAAAGGAAGATCTTGTTTCTCTCGCATTGGGGCTGGCGAGGTTGCAGAGATCCTCAGGATGGGATGAGCTTGGATGGGGAAGAGGTGTGCATTAGCTCCGTTGCCTTCATTCCCCACATAAAGCTTCCTCCCTACTTTGCCACTCTAGTCCCCCCACCACTGCCCCTGCCCCCGGTCCCATTAGGACCCAGCAGGCTGTCGGAAGCATAATGGAAGAGAGAGCTTTCATCCATCATAGACCTTGAAGAGTTCAGCGAGGCAGAGCCATCACAGAGGAGAAACATTCCTCCGCGAATCCCCTCTTGTCTCTCGGGTGGGAAGGGGGAGGAGGAGGGAGAGATAAGGCCAAACTAATTTGTCTTTTTTAATTGGCTCAGAATACTTGAACGAAAGCTGGTTTGTTATCCTTGGCTTTGCTCTGGCAGGCGTCCAGCATGTAGGGCAGCGACGGAGGCTTCTGAAGAGTTAACCTCTTCTAAATATCCTATTAGGATCCTCTCCATTTAGTGTAAGGACGATGTAAGCAGAGACAGAGTGGGAGGGCCTCTTTGCCTTTCTTATTTTTTTTTTTGTATTAGGAACCCAGGCTTGGAAGGGACACAGGGACATGCAGAACAGCAAAGGCCCAAGGGTGAGAGTCTTCTGGTCAAATTTGGCCACATGTGTTGTAAACATCCAGAGCTGAGCTAATTACCCTGAACTCCCTTTGTAGTCAGCAGAGAGAGACAGGCACTTCTAAGGCACAGCTCGTCTCAGGCTAAGGCAGGCATCTCAAAGAGGTCAAATGATTCATGCCTCCTTGTCTGCAAGGGTCTGCAGTGACTGGGAAGGAAGCCTGGAGTCATTAGCCTGAACGGACACATCCATTTAGCCGCACACGTTTAGGCACCTAGGTCCCTCTGAGATGCTCTAGGGTTTATCATAGAACAGTTTGGGTTGGAAAGGACATTAAAGATCATCTAGTTCCAACTCTGAAGCATTTTTTTTTTCTGAGACGTCTACATTTATCTGGCGTCACACAGATATGACAGTGGATCTGTGGGATACCTGAGCAGGTCTTGAAGAGCAGCTGGAGGATGAGGGCATCTGAAATGTTCACTCCACGTCTACTCATGGGCAACTGGATCAAGCTGCTGAAGTCAAAGCAGAAGACTCAGGCTCTGGATGTCTGGCCCTAGCTGGCCAGGTTTTGTGTACACAGCTGGGAAGAATCATAGAATTGCCTAGGTTGGAAGGGACCTTTAAGATCATCTAGTCCAACCATCAACCTAACACTGACAAAAACCATCTCTAAACCATATCTCTAAGCACTATGTCAACCCATCTTTTAAATATCTCCAAGGATGGTGACTCAACCATTTCCTTGGGTAGCCCATTCCAGTGCTTGACAACCCTTTCAGTGTAAAAAATTTCCCTAATATCTAATCTAAACCTCCCCTGGTGCAATTTGAGGCCCTTTCCTCTTGTCTGTGGCTCCAAAGTCAGGCTTGAGGCCAGACTAACTGGCAATCCATGACTTGTGTCTCCATGCCATGAGTGGCTGTTGAGTGACACATAGAAAAGAGATCACCAGTGTTTTAAAACAAACTCAAAGGCATATTTACAAGATCATTTAGGTATGAACTGCACCATGTGTGTCCTTTGTCAGTCTCTGTGGTCATGATGTCTGGCAGACAAAGTGGTCTAACAAACCTCCTTGAAGGGTCCCAACCCTATCTTTCATGAGGACAGATGATGTATGTAAAGCTGAGTTCAGGACAGTACGAGCATGAGCTGATGGGTCTTAGAACAACCCTGGTCTTTGCCAGGGCTCCTCATCCAGCCAGCTCAGGTCCAGCCGGCAAGAAAACCAGCGATGCTTCACGCTTTGGTTTCCTCTCATCCTCAGATGGGTGGATCCTTTGTCTGCAGATGGTTACAGTCACAGGTCAAGGCCTGTGCCCTCCACATGTCCGGGAGCATCAGATTTGCTTTGGTCTCTGACAGCATTGCTGCAAAGTAATTTCTCTGTACGAGCCATGCGACTCTGGTAGGCAAAGAGGCGAGAGGCAGCGCTCAGCAGCTTGACATACTGTTTGCAGGGTCTAGGGTTAATTCTGGGCTCAGTTATAAATTTCCCTTTGTAGAGCTGGCAGGCCTAATTGATTTAGGAGCCAAATTCCCGTTGCTCAAAGAAGACTTATCTGGGCTTGTAAAACCTGGATCTTGCTTTCAACCCCGAAGCAGGAGAGTTAACATCCCTTCTAGACAGTCTGCCATCTTAAATCATGTTAATTAACAATGTCATTACATTCATATAAATGTGTGATTCCTTTTTTGGTTCTTTTTTTTTGAAACCTATGTTCCTATCAAAACCCATCATGTGGGCAATTTATTTGTGTTCCTCTGTCTTATGGAGAGTGCAAAATTGAGTTTAGAGGGTTCTGTTTGTGTCAATAAAAGTGAAAAAGGGGAAGATGTCCTGCAGAAATATGGCAAAGCCTGGAATAGTACAACCAGGGTTGTGTTTGCCAAGGCTGGAAATCCCTTCCCTCTGTTTTCATTGACAAAGCCTGTTAGAGTTCACCCGGTGTGACCCAAGTAATGCCATCAAAAGGCAGTCCCAGCCCCTGGGTTTTGCTTTTCTCAGGTTCCTTAATCAGCTTGTTTGACAGATACAGGCAGATACAGAGGGTGGCCTTGCAGCCATGCATTGGTGTGGGTGCCCTCTGAGATGGGTCTCATCCCCTGCTCCACCCCAAAAGTCCTGAGATGTCTGGGGCAAGTCACATCACATGGCAGCTGTGGGGGTGGAAGGGGCTCCTTGAGGATATCTCTTCCATCCTCCTGCCTCAAGGCAGAGTCAACTGTATTTACCTGCTTGTCCTTGCCAGAGGCTGTTCTGAAGGATGCTGAGTCTCCCAGGCAGCTTCTCCTTCCTTGGCTTCCCTGTTCTTGCCATTAAAATTTCCTTCTCTCCCTTCCTCCCTCCCTTCTTTTACCTTCCAAGAAGTCCTCAAGTGTGTATGCAGACCAACTAATTTCAGTGCTTTCTCCTTCATCTGTTGTTTCTACTCCTTTAGCCATTCTCTTTGCATTTTTTGGGGTGCTGTCCCCAGTCTGACCCCTTTTTCCCTTGAAGCCCAAGACCCAGGAGGGAGCCCAGCTGAGACCTTCCCAGCACCAAGGAGATAACTTCATGGCTAACTTCAAAGTTATGTTAAGTCAAATGCTACAACTACACGGAGCTCCCCAAAGGCTCAGATGCTTCCCAGGGATTGGGAAGAGTGGTTCCCATTATGAAAGGAGTCTGGAGAAAGCTGTTGGTGGTCTGCAGATATAAGATACCCACATTTTGACATCCACAGGCCAGTCATCCATCTGGCCAAGCCTGGGCCTTTGCTGCTGAGTGAAGGAAGTAACTGTGGTGGCTCCAGTCAATACAGGGGTAAAATTTGATTGCCACATGGGTGCGTAAGGTCATTTTGGGCACATCCTGCTATCTTTCAGATGAATGTTAGTCTTGTGTCATATCTTCTGACCCTCTGTTGACATCTCAGATGCTTTCATACATTCTCAATGACTCTGTTTGTCCAACTGAATGAATTGCACCTAAGGGTGCCATGGGGAATAAAGGGAATAGAAAGCGAATGTAGACATCCAGCTTGCAGGGAGACACTGGATTGGATAAATTCACTAGTTTTAATCCACAACTGAGCCCTGACTCAGCGTGCCAAGTCTTACAGCCTCCCTAGCTCTGTTTTCATGTCTGCCTTCTCCATTCTCATCTCTTTTCCCCATGCAAAGAGATTCACTTGATGGAAGCATTGCAGCACCCCATCCCACCTACATCCCTGAGCATCCTGTGGGAGCAGGGCCCTGAAACGCCCAAGAAGGGACCCCAACATGTGGGACTTGAGTCTTGTACAGATGAAAAGGCTGGTGAAACACCTTCCCTCAACTCTCCCAGCGCTGTTGAGCCCTGCATGGAGAAGAGCTGCCTGCATGGAGGCTTAGCAGAGCCCACCACTCTCCCGAAACGCCCCCTCTGCGCCCCCTCTACTTCCCCGTGCCTCACCGACCCGGGCACCCCCGGGGCTTTGACAGTAACCATGCCACGGGGGGCTGTCAGTCAACACAACGTTGGCCAGTGTCAGCCACAGTTTGCTGTAATCTCCCGGGGAGGGGAAGAGCGGTGCCAGAAGTGACAGCTACCTTTATCCACATCCCGGGGATATAAACAATATCGTGAAATAATGACAAGGGGAGCATGAGCATCAATATCCTTCAGACGCTTCACCCCCACCTCTCTCCACCCTGCAGTGTGTTCCTGAAAAGCCTCGTTTCCTAATACCTGGGGTTTCTTTGCTTATTAGCCTTATCTGTCAGAGCAAAGTACCTCGGTGAAAGACATTTTTTGGTGCCGTTTTTTGGAATGTTTTTGTAATCCTTGCATTTATAGGCAAAGACAAGGAGATCAAAGCTGCCCAGGGTTTATAAAGCATGTCAGGCTGAAAGTTTGACATCAATTAAAGTGATATACACGTTGTCCGGATTTATGAGAAAACACTGATTTCGCCCCATCCCCTGCCCCCAAATTAGTGAGACTCTTTGCAGTGACTTGCATCTCTTTTCTGAGCCTGCTGATGAGTGACTGGGGATCTGAGAGCAATGCAAAGAGGACTCAGTGCCCAGTGGTTCTTCCCCAGCTGCACATCCTGGCCATGTGTGCACTGAGTTGGCTGGTCTCAGCTGCTGCCATTCACTCTACCACTGGCACCACAGCAGCAGCAGTCAGAAATTATTCACTTGAAATGTCTTTGGAAGGGTAAAGGGGATAGAAGAAAATTTAATTTTCCTCTTAATGCTTTTTTGGGGGCATTCTTTTGCCTTCATTTGCAATAGAAATTGTTTTGTTATCACCAGAAGAAATAGCTGAAAACTGCAAAGTGTTTTGGTTGCAAATGGCCAAATTCACTCTTGAAAGGCTACTGAGGGATTTATTAGTGATAGGAACTTGTGTCCCCATCCCCACCATGTTCCTAAATACTGTCCCAGAGCAGATACCTTCTCTGTGACACTGCAAGAAAGATGGAGGGGATCCCCATGGCTGTTTGGGAGAGAAGGAGAGATTTGAGTTCAGAGCCCCTCTCAGGCTCAGGAAGCTGAGACTGAACTCATCTGTTTCCCAGGAAGGAGCCATGACCTCCTCTCCAGCCTTCTTGCTGAAGCTGTCCAACTCAATATCACAAAATAAGTGACTCGCAGACCGTGAAGGTAACCGAGGGGAGGGAAGGCTGGCTCTGCCTGCCTTTCATCTTTAGGGTGCTCCCTTCCACAGGTGGACACTGCTGTTGTCTGTGGACTTGCATCGGTGCAGCAAAATGTTGGGGATGGAGGCTGGAGTCTCTGATTTATAGCCACGGACTCCTTCTCCCTATGGTCTTCTGTGCCCTGTACTTCTTGTGCAAGATGGTAAAATGCAGACTGGAAAAACCTAAGCCACAAGATCATCTTGGAAAATATTTCTGGTGATCGACTGTGTGTTTTGCAGCTCCCTTGCCTTTGGAAATTTGGAAATCTGAAATGCCAGGAGAAAGTCAGCTTTCCTCCAGCTGGAGGAACGCCCCAGATATGGATTTGGAAGCAGTGGGGCTGCTACCACCTTATTGAGCAAGCCAGGTGGTGGGGGCTTCTGGGTGAATCTGTGTATGTCCCTGTTGTGCAGATTTCCTTCACTCCTGGTTTCTGGCCAGGCAGTAAATCATGTGGGATCATTTTCCTGTGGTTGGCTGGAGTAATTATAAAAACAGTCCTGAATATCTGAAAAACTTATATATAAAAAAAAAAAAAAAAGTGGCCAAAGGGATGGCAAGGGGTGTGTTTGGAGATAATAAATGCAAATTGGATAGTTCATGCCTAAATTAGACCTTGTTTCCATCTCATTTCCCCTGCTGCATTTCAGATATGCTCCAAGTATTTCCTGGCAATCCCTCTGCATTTTTAACATCATAATTTTGTTCATCTACCCCAGCGTTCACTGCTCTTCCTGTGTCTTGTGACCGAGGGTTGATTGCAATGAACGTTATTCCTCAAGAAAGGAGCAGGACCTGATTGTCCCATTAACCCTCCTGGAAACAAACGCACCCAAACCACGAAATACCCCAAAAGCACCTGTGAAAACTAGAAACAGAGCTCACGGGATGGAAGGAACAAGAGGTGAAGAGACCATAACAAGGTTCAGGGTCTGGTTCTTGTTAGAGACATAGTCACAGCTCCAGTTTCTTGGGCTCTTTCTCCCCAGAAGCCTATGGAGCTGCCCTGAAGTTATGTTGCCCATCACATATTTGCTGGAAATCCATTGTTGTCTGGAAAACTCCCCAATTACAGCACAAGCTGATGATGACCCTACACTTTCAGCTTCCAAAGCGGTTGGTTCTCACCTTTGTGGAGAAAAAGAGAAACTCTTCAGGATGGAGGAAGATACTTGAAAATCAGCAGCATTTTTTAAACCTTCTGGTTATTGTGATAGCTTCTTCAAGGACTTGAGGTATGGCACACAGGAAGTTGCCACAAAGACTGGTTCTGCCTGCCTGCTCTCAGGTTGCCTCCGGTCAAGCCCAGGGTATCTCAGGACATGAACAGGTAAAGGTTTTAAACTGAAAGTGAGGGGATTTAGATGAAATCTCAGGAAGAAATTCTTTGCTGTGAGGTGGTGAGACCCTGACCTAGGTTGTCCAAGAGAAGCAGTGGATGCTCCACCCCTGGAGGTCCCCGTTCAAAGCCAGGTTGGACGCAGCTTTCAGCAACCTGGTCTGGTGGGAGGTGTCTCTGCCCATGGCAGGGGGTTGGACTGGATGATTTTTGAGGTCCCTTCCAACTCAAACTATTCTATGATTCTATATGACTCTATGATTTGGAGAAGAGAAAGAAATGGAAGTGGAGGTGCTCTTTGAAGCACTCTTTTGGTCAACATCAGCAGCATTTTACAGATGCTTGCAGGTAAACCCATCCAGACACTAAGAGCCTCGATCCTGTTTTTTACTAGTTGTGGATCTGAAGCCTGTTTAAGGGTGTCTGGCTCTAGTGGTCTCCCCCACGTCTGTGCCACAGGCTGCCAAACCTGCAGTTATCCTGATGACAAGATTTTTGGTGCTGTGCCAGGTCATTGGAGCAAGACATGAGTAAGACGAAAATTAAATAAAAATAAGAAATAAAGGGAAAAGAAAAAAAAGAAAGAAAAGAGAGAAAGAAAAAGAGAAAGAAAGAGAAAAAAGAAAGAAAAAGAAAGAAAAATCAAAAATGAAAACAAAAAAGAAAAAGAAAAAGAAAAAGAAAAAGAAAAAGAAAAAGAAAAAGAAAAAGAAAAAGAAAAAGAAAAAGAAGGAAAAAAGAAAGAGAATAAGGAAAAGGAAAAGGAAGAAAAAAAGATAAAGAAGAAACTAAAACTATAGTAATACTGATGATGTTAATAATAAGAATAAAGGTTTGCTCTCAAAACAATATGATGAGAATGTTTTCTTTATACTGTTACCTGACCCTCCAAAACCACCTTTCTCATCAGGAAATGTCACTCAGCTGCATCCTGAGTCATGGAACAACTTCTCCTGATAGAAACGTATAGTGAAGGCAGCAGGACCTGAGAGGTCATGGTGGAGACCATGCTAGAGAAATGGTGCTTTCAGCATCCCCTCAAAGCTGCTGGCTTCCTTAAAATGCCCCAGAAGCCGTGTGGTCCAATTACAAAAAATATGATTATTGTGACTTAGCTGAAACTGCATTGGGGGGAAGTAATGAGTTGGTTTCAGTTTCTTCTCCAACCACAGGGTTCAGGAACCACTGAAGCAAGTCAGGGGTTGTGAGGATCTGCTCGTGGTGGTCCTTGGGGGAATGAGCTGGGACATACGTAGGGTTGTGATTTCTACCTTATGCTCTGAACACAAGGAGAAAAAGGAGCAGGGTGGTCTGTGACTCAGGAATCAATGTCCACTGCGGGAAGTCTCTCTTCTGGTCCCTGTGTTTTTGGGGCTACTCTGTGCCCCAACAGTGTAACAAGCATGGCAGCTTCCAGCAACCACCATTTTCCACTTCCTCCAGCCAAACCCAGTGCTATAAGGAGCCTCCCAAGTCATAAGACACTAGGCCTTCTCCTACACATTTCAACACCTCCTCCAGATGTGACCCCAGCCTGAGGATAAGATTTAATCATTTATTGCCTTTGCATTGAAAAATATCACAGCAAAGCAGCTTTTCAGCTCCCCTTTGCTGACAATTGCTGTTTAATTTGCCGTCCTGTTGCGGCACTGGAGAAATCATCCAGGCAGTCAGAAGAGCCTGGAGGGATGTAGGTCATGCTAAAGTAGATGCCTGCATCCAGCTGAACTGCTCTCCACGTTCCACTGAATCTATTGACTGGGATGAAATTAGTGGCCTGAACACAAGTGTTTAGCTTTTTTGGGGGATCCTTTGGATCTAATGCTGAGAGTCACATCCTCCTGGTGGTGTTGTTTATCTGGGAAGGGGAGAAGATGTGTAGTGATATCTGATGAAGGGCTGTCCCTTGAGCCAGTGCACATGACCCAACCTGTCTGTCTGACCATCACTTGAAGGAGGAGCACCCTGAAAATTCCTGTAGCACCATGAGTTGCTGTGGCAGTTCTTGTGTCTCAGCATCAAGGGATGCTTGAGAATATACCAAAATCAACATTTTGGTACCAAAAACGTGATGGGAGGGTTTCCAGTATGGCTATCATAGGCTGAAAACAAACCAGAAGTCCCTATGGGAGCCCTTCTACTGCCCTTTTTCTTATCTCTGGAGCTATTCAGGACCTCAGGGTGTGCAGGTTTTCTTGAAAGGCCATCATTAGTTTCTGCAGACACCAGTGGCTCAGCACTGGCCACCTTCAGATTTTACAGCAGAAGCTGATGTTTGATCAGTGAATTGAACTGAATAATCAAAATCACCAGAGAAAGAAATGCTAGTTTCTGCTTCTACTTCTACACAAGGGTTGTTAGAAGGTTGTCTCTAATTGTGGTCCAACCACATTCTTTACTTCCTATTTTGGGCCAAACCAGAAATGACTTTGCAGGCTTGTTCTGCTCATTTCTCACAAATTTTCAGAGACCTTCAGCTTCTGCAAGCTGTGTTACTCCATATGTACATGCACTTGCTCCTTGTTTATGAAGCCATGATGAAAAAAATCAATTTAGGAAAGGCAGCAGAAACAGAGGTCCCTCTTCCAAAGACCTACCTGTGAAAAAGCAGTCAACACAACCACCGGAGAGAAATGCACAGGAGTTCACTGTTGTCTATACAGCAGTGGGGTATGGGGCTTCACCTGTCCTGATTACAATGATTCTTCTTATGTTTACAGTAGGAAAGAAATGGAAATAAGGTTTTTTACCATCAGAGGTGGAAATAGGGTACCCATGGAGGCTGTGGGAACAAGAGTTGGAGCCAGGTTAGGGTGGCCTGATGAGTTTCTCCAAGGGCTGTTACATGGAGCCTGTTGAACTTGGCTCTCTGCTCCCACCAGCCATCAGTGCCCTTTGGCATGAGGGGACTCATGTCCCCAGCTGGAGGCAAAAATACTGTGGGATCTTTCTGGCTGACAAAGAGGAGGCTACCCCAAGGGCTGTGATGAGACCCTTCTTCTGTCCATGGCCACTTCATGGTCTTCTGTGATGCAAATGACCACAGTCCTGCATCTCAGGGCCAACATTTTTTGCTAAAACAGCTCTGCTTTTCTGGGGTTGAAAAGACCAAAAATCCAGGCTTCAAGGACGTTTTATTTTATTCATGCAGCTCTCAGAAGCAGAGAAGACCTGGCGTCCTGGTATCAGGCAGGCAGGAGACCAAAGAAGAAGATAAGTGGAGCACAAAAAGAAACAACCTATGGTGTTATGAGCTCCTTCACTTTGACATAACTATATCTGCCAATGGAGATTTTTCTGCTTTGATGGTGACTGTGTCCACACGACATCTAACAAAGCTGGAGATGAGGAGCTGTGGGTCCCTGCCTAGAAAAAAAACCAACCTGTGCTGGCAGGAATCCCAGGCTGGTTGCAATTAATACTGGCACAACTGGAGACTCTCTCTCCCTCAGCTCATTTTGTTCAGAGGTTTAAGCTGCAGCGTAGCTGGTATTTGCTGTTTTGCCGTGCCTGTTTCCCACTGCTGTGTCCTGGCATCCCCATCCAGGTAGCGGGGATGGTGTAACAGGGAGGAGGGAATAGGCTTCTGGTCTGGGGGACAAATCCCTTCCTCCTCCCCAAGAATCCATGTCATTCTTTGCAGGTGAAAGAGAAACGGTACCAACTGCTTCATATTGTGTTGTTTTATTACTTGATCTCACCAGAAGTTGAATAAGGGGATCATAGTTCATTTCAAGGTAAAAAAACATTGAACAAGAAAGAAAAAGCAAGACATTTCATTCTGGAACTGAGGGAAAAATGCTTTAGTTTTCTCCATTTTTTTTCATTTTGGCTGAAACAGCTTGCCAAATTTGGCCTGAACTTATAAAGAGACTTGATCTGCCCAAACCTGCATTTTTCAGTGAATTAATGATTGTCATGAAAAATTTCAGCCAGCCCAGACAAAACCCAGAGCCGTTTCGAAGAGATAAAGTTAAAATGGTGCAAAAGTCTTCCCAGACAAGCCTTTATGGTCAGCTTCTTAAAGGAATGCATGTACCTAACTCCCTCTCAAATGACGGAGAGTTAGCACTTAATTCTCGGATGACATTGGCCCTTCGTGCTTATACGGTGACGACTGTTTTTGACAGCAGAAGGGACTGAACCAATAACCACCGAAAGCAAAAAGGCAGAGTTCACACCAGCTCTGTTCACCCCCGTCCAAGGATTTGCACCGTTTTCTTTACAGCACTATTAGGGCAGCGTTTGGTAGCGCAACACCCGCTGTTAACAGATCTGGCCTTTCTCCCTCGGAGCGAATTTCTGCACTTGGCAGGCTTCAAGCTCAGCTTTCTTTAGCTATAAAACTATAAAACACACATTCTGCTGAAAGATCCCAGTGACCAGCTCTGCTCTTTGGCCTTGCTTCGTTTTCAAATCAAAGAACAGCCTCAGCATCCTCCCTCATCCTCCCTTTTATTTCCCTCTTGGCAAAAAATAAACGCGTATATTTTTCCTAGGACGCTGGTATCTCTGCCCAGAACATGCCATGATTTTATTTTTAACTCTGTTTTCTCTTCCGTGCTTTTCTTTATGGAAAAGCCTTGGAAGCCCCCTTTTTTTTTTCATCTGCACCCACATCTGCTTTGCCCTTTCCTTCCCTTCCTCACTCCTCTTGATAAAAGACCCTGGTCCTGTTCCAGCAAGCTGCCAAACGTACCGTGCACGGATCTGGGCAGAAATACCTTGGCTGATTAAATCACCCTTTTTAAATAGCCCGAGCAGTTAATGTCAACTCTCCCTGCCAAGCTGTTTCTTGCCTACCCATATCCGTTCAGCAGCACGGCAGCCAACCTCTCTCTTGCTCTTGACTTGTGCTGAGAAAAAGCAGCTCACAAGCCAGACAGATTATGAAGACATCCCCTGGAACAGCAGGAGAAGGCGAGAGCGAGTAGAAAGAAGCATTTCTGGGTAGATGGGACCTTGCATTTCATCAGAACATTGGTGTTTCCTTGCTGAGTGTGGACCGAGTGTGGTGGAGTCTTAGAGTACTTATTGTTTAGTTGCTGTGTACTTGGGGGCTGTAGGTGAGTTTGGAGCTTCGCTGTGGTGGGGCTGTTGTAGCTGGATATAAGGGACCCTAAAATCTAGCCCTCTCCATGGTGTCCCCTGAGAAAAGTCTGAGGAGGACTTGGTAAGGTGGGAGCTACCTGAAGACTGGTGGTAAGGAGCACAGGGCATGGGGCTTAGAGGGAAACAACATTGTCTGGAAAACCAAAGGGTAGTGAGGTGTTTTTAGGTGCTCAGATGTGTCTTGGTGATCCACCAAGGCCCTACCATATCTCTGAGATGTTGCAGTGCTTCCTGGCACCCCAGATTTTCTTCTCAAGGACTTGAGTCAGTGGCTGCCCTGCTCATGCCCGGCTGTGCTCCCAGCAGCTCTGAGGCTTTGGTTCACATTCGGAGGAGGAAGAACGTGACAGCCCGAGCACTGGGGACCTGGCAGATGTTACATCCCAGAGAAAAGGCTGAAGGAGCAGAAGAGGCATGACCTGACTTCCTCTGGGCTATCTGTGGTCAGCGGATAACTAGAGAAGGAGAGGGCCCTCTTTGGCTAAGAACTAGTTTTATCTTCAGAATGGAAAAATTCTATTTTATTGTCCCTCCTCATGAATACTGGTGAAGGGTGGGCTTGCTGGACTGCAGCAAAGGCTGAGACATTGTCCTGTGCATGGTATGTGCAGGTTCAAATGCACTTCTGCATCTGATCTCCAGACATTGCAGGGCCTGAACATTTCCTTGCCCTCATTCAGGTCCAGACCATCAGCACTAACAGGTGATTGGGCCCAGGACCATGGGAAATCCTTTCCACAAGGTGTCACAGGGGCCCAGATCACGATGGGTTTACAATCTGTGAGAAAACAGAACAGATGTTTATATGGACAGAAAGAAAATCCAATTTGATAACAGCAAGACCTTAAACAAAACACAAGAGCTTTGTAAGAGATACAAGCCCTCACGTCTGAGGGGAGGAGGTGAATGGGGTCTAATATCTCATGGGAGCTTTCCATCCTGCTGCTGAGAGTACCTGACACCTTCCTTCGATGCAATTACTCCATTTCTCAGTGAACCATCACCCTGGAGCCAGCAGCTTGGGGAGGTGACATAGGACCAGAGCATCCTGCACCCAAGCTCCGTTCCTGCCCGCTCGCCTGCAAGCGCAGCCCTTGCCTGTCCTTCCCGTTCCCAGGCAGAAGTCAAGGTCCCCGCAGCAGGAGAGCCTGACGCAGGCAGCTCTCCCCCATGACGCTCCTGTGCCTGGGTACAGAACATTCCCATGGGGAGGCAAGGGGTGGGCAGGGGGGGGCAAGGCACAGATGCGCACCGGCTGTCACCTTGAGCGCCGGGGAACATCTTGGGAGTGAGTGGGGGTAAAGTCGGCTTGTTTTGCAGTCCTGCTCCAAGCAGGAGGAGGAAGAGGAGGAGGAGGAGCAAGGCCGCCGGCAGGGATTACATGGGAGACTGAGTTGGAAATACCCGGCACAGCTGGGCTCTGTCCCATGGCCTTCATCTCGCTGCTTTTCTCTAGGGAGAAGCAAAGGCAGGGACCTGGCTGGGGAGCCCTTGGTTTCCCCTGCCCTTCATACTTTAGTTTCTTCCCAGGTGGAGGCAAACGGGAGCACAGCGGGTACATTCACTCTCTGGTCCCCAAGCAAGAGGACCAGCGTGGATGGGATCCATCCTGTTAAGCTCTCTTCACCTTCCGAAAAGGAAGGCCACATTCAAAATGACTATTGGGAATGGTCCCTGGCCTGTGATAACCCTCAAAACACTTCCGGGTCTTGCCTGAGTCAGTGCTAGATCATCCAGACTAAGGAGGATGGACAATTTGGAGATGGAAGTTCAAAGGGTTTTTTCCACATTTCATTGTGAGACCAAGCAACATGATGGTCCCCTTTTGCTTCCATACCTCTTTGTGAGCTCCTTCTTTCTGAGTGGACATGGGATGGACATGTCTCCTGTGGTGAGCCATCCTGATATCCCATCCTTTCGCATCAGTGGGGGGACAAGGCTGTGGGAAACTCTCTGAGCAAAATACAGCTCAACCCCATGGCTCAGACCTTCTTGTATACAAGGTGCTGAGGCCATGAAACAGGAGCCAAACCACCAGCCTGGTGGGCATTGCTTTTATTCCAACAAATACCTCTAGATGTGCAGGTCACATCTTGGGGCTAGGATGTTGCAGGTACATGCTGAAGGCTCTACAGTCTTCCACCACCCCACTCTTTTGAGACAAAATACATCAGAGGGGAAACCACAGCAATGGTTTAGAAGCACCTATAAGTGGTTTGTTAACACCACATACCCAAAGCTGTGCGTGTAGAGCACACACGCACGTTAGTGCTCCCACCTCTTAAGCTTTCCCCGTCTCCCCAGCCTATCATAGGTCACACTCAGCCACAAACTGAGCCTCTCTGAGTGATTTTGGTTCTGAGCGTGTCTCTCCCTCAGGCTCCCAATGCTGTGGGAGTGCAAAGTGGGTAGGGGGATCGGGGCAGGGGGGAAGGGTGTACATGGCTCGCTGAGGATGCTATCACATCAAGCCCACTGTTTACAAGCTGCTGCCAGGTTATTGAAGATCAGAGAGTCGCTGGGTCTAAACACAGCTACTCCTGGAGTGCAGCATGTCGAAGCTGGTTGATACATGTCTACCCGCTGCCCTTGGATTGACCTTTAAGACCTCGGAGTTATCAGAGGGAAGCGACCATGCGGTGGGGCTGGAGGACCACCTACAGGGATGTGAGCTGTGTGGTGATCTTGCACAGCTCGAGGAGAGGAGATCTAGAGATACAGTCTACACAGGGGGCTCCTGGACCATATAGATCCAGGGCGGGGAACCTATATGAGCATCTAACCACCCAGGATAAACAATTGCCAGTCCTTAATTGGCAGAGGAGCTTTTTCCCTGTCTATCCAGTTGGTCTGATTAACCTCCTCTGTGGTGTTGGCCCATGGAGCAAGGTGGTTCTGTCCACCAGATTAAAACCAATGCTGGTGATTTCAGGCAAAATTTAGCTTAGTGGATATATTTGTACTGGTAAATTCAACACAGCCAGCAATTTGATCATCTGCAGTGCTAAATTTTTAGTATGTTCCTAGGATCAGCTTGTCCCAGCTCAAATGGCACAGACTCAAACAATCCCTGGGCATCGGTGTGGAGACAGCACACAACAGGGACCATTCCCAAAATGTATTTTGGCTATGTCCACCCTGTTCTGGCAGATTAGAGAACTTAATGTGGATGTGACCATACCAGGCCAGCTGGCCTCAGGGTCAGAGGACAGGCCAGGTACTTTTTTTGTTTACCAGCATGGCTGTAATGAGTAAGGCTCAAAAGTTTAAGGTACTGCAGAGTCAACACCACCCAGAACAGCTCTAGCAGTGTTTGTTCTGCAGAAACAAGGCCCTCGAGGTCCTTGGTTGAAGATGGAAAAGGTAAAGGTCATTAGATGACGATGGCAAAGGCAATGTGCTGGTAGAGGAGAAGGAAGGTCAGAGCACACCCTTGATGTAGGGCAAAGTCCAATTTCGAGTGCAGAAGGAATTGTTGTAATATTAATTTCTGACCTTCTGGATGGGACAGGCCAGTTGTCCTGAAGGTTTGATCTGGATAAGAAAATGTGGGGCAGAGGCTTTTGCATTTACCTGTTCAGAAAAGCTGAATGTCCTTCTGCTTGCAAAAGCACATGCCCCAGTTAGGGCTTATCCGTATGGCTTGAAGGTTTTCAATGTTTTGCCACTCTTTGTAAAGGGGATATCTTCATTAGGATGGGCAGTGTCTTGTATGGCTCCAGTCTTTACCCTTACTAATATACCCCTCGGGGCCTGGTTGGGACCCTTATCTGTGGGGCAGGGGAGAACAGTAAGCCATGCATGTAGGGCTTCCCTGGGAAGAAGGTCTGTGGTTGCTCATATTGCATTGCTAGACCTTAGCAGAAGGGAACCCAGAGGCCAGGCCAGATCTTTCTTGCAAGGGTTTCTTCCCAAATAAAATAGGTGAGCTCAGCCCTGGGCCGGGTTCCGACATGCGGGTCTCCACTTGGAAATACACTGAAATTCCTGCTCTGGAGTTGTTCCTCTTCTATTTGCTCAAAGATCTCCAGGAGACACTCAAATTCCAGGAAAAACTCAGAAAACTGACTTCAGTCCCTATTAATGTCACACATAGAGGGATGTAGCATGTGAGCATCAAATGCCAGAGGAAACAGATAGGTCCAAACATCCTCATTCCCAGACACCAGTACAGCTATAGCTCCCATTTCTGGCCAAGTGGCTCCACATGAACAGCCCCACACCTACATGAGCTGAACCTTCCTCAGAGTGTGATCCTCCTTATCGCATTTATTGGTTTTATCCTTCAAAGACTTCACTAGAAGCTGGTAACTGCACCTCACCTTCCTGTCACTGCCTACTGATCCTTGATGGAGAAGTGGTGACCACCACAATGTCTCAATCCAGAAGTAATAATATTTCAGGACCTCATGAGGCCCCCAAAAAGGCATAATGTTAATATCTGAATTGACTATCAACATGAGAACTAAGGAAGGTGCCTTGTCCTGACGCCCACATTGTCCAGCCTTGGCTGCCAAAAGGACTCAACACCTTGAATTGCTTCCAGAAACCTCCATTTTGCACCTCAGTCTGAATAATTTCCTCAAAAATGTGACATCCTAGGGAAGAAAAAGCCAGAATGAAAGCTGCAAGACAGGATCAGAGACTGAAATAAAGCTGTTGCTCTCCAGAGCTTTGTAAGGCGCATCCTGTTGTAGGTAGGCCACAGGGGGACATGTTGGTTCAAGGTACAGAGAGAACATTTGGACAAGTGTTTTTTCCCCCACTGTCTCAGTATTGAGATTTTGGAAATGTTTTCATGATCCACCTGAGACCAAATAATTTTCCCATCCAAATGAGATGTTTTGGGGAATGTGGGTGAATGAACTGAATTCTCAATATGGGGTGTCCTTGCAGATACCTGTTGTCTAATAAAATGTGTCCTCCAATCTGAAGCTTTTTCTGCATCTAGGACATTCATAACACCTCTTTCAGCTCATGTAACAAGGACTGCATTCATGCTATAGACATTCCCTCAGAAAGGACATCCATGGGCTCTCTTCTCTACAGCTGCCCATTTCCTTGAGGCTCACAGGAACAAAGTACCTCTGTGATCTTCACCTTTCTGGTCAGGGAATCAGGGCTCCAGCAAGAGACAATTTCCTCCGTCACCTGCGTGGCCAGAAGCCAAGTGATACAGGGTTCAGCAGTGCTGTCAGAAAGATGAGGGTTTGGAGCAACAGTGTTCCCAAGGCCCTGCTCTTTAGACCCAGATGATGATGGTCTATTAGTTTCACATAAGATCACCCCTTCCAGCTCTTTCTCCTTGTGTAGGAGTTTAGGTGTTTCACACCAGTATGTGTTCTCCAAGGCACTAGCCCCTAGACTGGGCGCTTCTTGTCCCAAACACCCTGGATTTGTCCCAAGGAGTCCACCAAAACCCTACCTTCTGAGGTATGAACCTTTCCTACCCCTCTTTTCTGTTTAATTTTTTGTCAATCCCAAGAGTCTGACTGACAGCTTCAGTTCAAGTAAGCAGGTTTTCTCTGTGAAAAACTTGGTATTGCCCAGATATTTTCAGGTGACACGTAGTGATAAGGAAAGGCTTGGGTTTTCTCCTGGCTTCTTTAAAAAAAACAACAAAAAACCTCCTCTATTTTTGAAGAATATCCTCTCTTAAGCAGTGCCACCACAGGGATTTTCATTCACAGCTGCCCAGTGCTGTTCCTCCCAGCGAGGTGCATGAGATTTCCATTTTTTCCTGCCATCACTGTTCCGCCTCAGGGTTGAGTTCAGCCTGGAGGGGGTGCCCTGACTGGTACATGATGGAGACAAGGATGCTTTTCCTCCCTGGGACCAAATTTTGGTCCATATGCTGCAGGAAGGACAAGCTACATGAATATTATTGCTGCACCATCAAAGGGATGTTTCCCTGGGCTCTGCACAAAGATGGGATTGAGGTCCTTATTCCCTTTACCAGCAATACCATTTCCTGGTGGACCAGACATCACACCCCCAAGTACCCCCAAACCAGAGCAGGGGATCAACCACAGCAAAACTCCTACCACCCTACCACAGCTGCCTTTCTGCTCTCTACCCCCTGGTGGCTTCAGCCTGCCCTGGATGAAAAGGAAAGAAAGATAAGAAAGCCAGGAAGAGGGATCAAGTGAGGATGAGTTAAATATAGATTTGAAAGGCTGGGGGAACTCTCTTGCTATCACAGAGATGATTATGACCAGTAAAATGTCTGGCTTGGGTACAACTGGGGGTGACATCTGGCTTTCAGAGGATGGTGGTGGGAACTAGAGGCTCCAGGGAGATGCTCCTTCCTCCTGCTTTGCTGGCAGAGATCTGGAGCTCAGGTTTAAAGCAGAGAGGGTGAGCTGGCTGCAAGTCCTTTGTTTATGACCGTGAGGATGGCAAGCACACGCTCCCTCACCTCCAAGGGGAGACAGAGCTGGATCCCCTGACGCCAGCTCCCTGGATTGCGAGCAGGTCAGGGAATTTGGCTGTCCCTGCACTCCAACACTGAATAAGTTGCTAATTTTAACTGGGAGTGACCTTGAACAGATTGGTGGGGCAGGAAACTCTGGAGAAAGGAGGTCTGGAAGCAGCCTAGAAAAGGAGTACCCATGGCAGGTCACAGAAAAGCCTGTCTCCAGCAGTGGGCAATTGCAGATGCCGTGGGTAGAACAGGGGAAAGGTGCAGCAAGGGCTCTGGGAGAGCAGAACTAGGAAATCAGCAGTTTAGAGACTTTCTCAGCCAGGGATGGTGTTATTAACACCTGATCACTGAGGGATGGGCAATTGTCCAGAAACAGCTCCATCACTTCTGCCTGCAACCCAGCAGGACAGAAGGGACTGTCTTTTACACATCCCACAAACCTCTCTGGAGTATCCATGGACCCTGAGTGTGTAAAGAAAATGCTCCTTTTGAGCCTTTTGAGGCTTCTTCTGGCTGCTGGCAGAGAAAGGGGTGTTGCACTGGGTGACCAGTAGGCTGGAGAGGGATTTCCCGATTTGCTGGGGATTCTGTCTCTGCTTCACATTGGTAATCATCTCAGCTCCCTACCCCCCACACAGCCTGTGAAACGTGGCCCCAACCTCTCCTTCAGTTGGGGCATGCTCAGGGTTGGCTGTCCACACTTTTCAGACCAAGCCTGGAGCTTCACCAGGCCTTGGGGATGCTCTGAACGAAGACTTCTTCATGAAGAAGCAGGCCAGATGAAGTCTCTCTTGGCTGTAAGCACTAGGCTGGCTAGTTGCTTGGCCAGGGAGGGGGCCCTCCTGCCAAAAAAATTGGTCATTGTTCCATTTGGTGGAGCAGCTTGGAGACCAGAGCTCAAGCTGGCAGGCCATTGATGCCCTTGTTTGCTCTGCAGTATTTGCCAGGGGATATTTGCTCTACTGCATGTGGGTGAAGGTAAACCAGAGCAAGGTGAGGACTCCTCACCACCTCCCTTCCTTGGCGGCCCTGCCTTGCTTTTTGGTGGCAGCATGGCAAGCTCCAGGTACCCTGTCTTGCACGCAGTGGGTGGGGACACTTGGATCCTTGGGGTGCCAGGCTCTTTATCACTCTGGGAGAGGTCCTGGGCTCCTGGCACATGCCAGTGTGCGCTGTTGGTGAGGCTGTGCCTGCCAATGCTGTTCCACTCAGGACCAAACAAGAACCTATCATGGGATGGCTTTGAAAAAATCTCATTTCCCAGGATGTGACTTAGATACATCACTGATTTGCTTTTGCTCTATACCAGCAGACCAAGGCACAGCTCTAGGGTCCAACTGCAGCCTGTTAAAGTAGATGCAGACCTCTCTCTGCTAGGCAACCTCCTTCCCAAAAGGGGACCAGCTCCCCCATTAGCCAGAGATCTGGAAGTGTAATGGGCTTTTCTTCTTTTTCTCCTGCCCTGGCAGAGCCCTGCACTCACAGGGTTGCAGCGTGAACCAGAGTCAGGCAGATCAGGGTGTTAATATAGCATGGGGAGAAAGAAGATGGTGGAAGAGCCTTACCTGAGAAGCCCTAGGACTTCATCCCCTGGGTAGGACATTGCACTCCCTCCTTTTCCTTCTGCTTGCTGTGTTCTTCCATCTCAGTTAATCTTGTCCTGCTCTGATTTTAACCCAACTTCCTAAAGACATATAGCCTATAGTGTATGCTATGCTTAACCTTTTATTGGACACAGGCAAATCCACATTATGATGAATGCCTGGGTGATGAGAAAAGCTGGAGCTCTCACCTTACTAGACATCAGAGAGACCACCTGATTTCCTCCATGCTATTGGTCCCTCTGCCCTGCCCTCTGACTGGTTTTCCTTTGCTCTCCCTCTTGCTCCCAGCTCTCTCCTCTGAGCATCTGCTGATTTCCCCATGCCTGTATCATCCCCTGGCTCCAAGTTTCCAGGCCATGCACTTTCTCCTAAGATGTCCCAGCTAGTGCCTGGAGAAGGTAACAGCCACAGGGATATTTCCACATCTGTCAGGTGGAGAACAGAGAAACCTTCCCTCCAGCCCCTCAAACCTCTTGGAAACAGGGCGGTAATGCAGATGAACTCAACACTAGCAGAAGACCAGACATTACCCTCACAGGTGAATTTTCAGAGAGAAGATGGGGATGAAGTAACATGACCAAGGCTGCAAGGGAAAGCAGTGGCAAAGATCGATAAGGGCGGTCTGTCTCTTTCTGTCTAAGAATTGGGAAGACCATTCCAGTGGTCTTTGGAAAGACCACTTGGCACCCAGGGAAGAAATGAAAGGACTATCTTGGTTGTTGTGCAAGATGCACATCGTTAGGTACTCATTTTAATCCTTGTCTGGGCCATTCAGAGACTTCATCCTCTGTCTATGGCAGAAATTGCCTCTTATCTTGTAAAACACCTTGCACACAATAAACATGTTCATTTGGGGTAGCTTTACAGGGGTCTGTGTAACTAAGCTGTTTGTGTGAGTAATAGCGTCCCTGTTGCAGATTCCTCAAGAATCACAAACTGAATGTGAGAGCCTGGGTCGCTTTTACCACCTTTCTCCTGCTCTGAGACTCACCTGTGAGCCTCGTTGGAGCTCATCCATGATGAAGAGACACCTCTTAGGATGTCAAGTAAGTATGGGGGTTTAAGGGGGTCTTGCAGAGTTTGCTGGGGCCATTGGAAACACCCTGGTCCCCTGTGGTACAAGTGCCTCCTGAGCTGGAGGCCACAGTAGACACCATCCCACTTCTCACCTGCGTTTTTGAACTGAGGTTCCTGATGTACATGTCCAGGATGGAGACCCGAGTGCAGGTTCCTTTTACTCCAACTGACCAATATCTGCTGTGGTGGAGCTGTGGGGTACATTTCACTGTGTGTTTGGTGTCTGTTGTGTAAAACCATGGCTGCTTGTGGGGTTTATGGTTGCCCTCCGTTGCTTGGAGAGTGGAGCCAGTGGCTTCTGCAATGGCTTCATGGTGCAAGTACACATGACTATGCAGCCCAGTGAGTGTCTACACCCCATCCATTTATCACCAGCATGGCAGGGAGCAAAATTCAACAATTGTTTGTGCAGCATGAACCAAAAAAAAAATAAAAATGGCTATGGTGGTCCATGCAAAGGAAGCACAGCTTACCCTCTCCTTGTTGTGTTCACCCTGGCCTCAGCCACGTGTTGCTATTGGCCATAAAAATATCCATTTCCTTTCCAAACTGAGCTACAATACTTGACTTTTTGGCCTTGGGTGATAAAGCAATGTAGAAGTGCTTACCAGACACCCTGTGATACTTCTTCCTGGTTTGCTCCAGCACAAAGGAGCCACAGTTTTCAATTCAATAAAATATTTGCAGCCAAGGCGTCCTATATCTTCCTTTTTTTTTTTAATTTTTTTTTTATTTCTGTGCAGTGTGTCATCTCATTAATAGGAATCTGCTAGCCCTGCATGGAATTCCTGGCAAGTGTGAAAGACCAAGCTACAATCCAATCAGGGAGACTGTTTCTTCAACACAAGTGAAATTATTGAATAAATAGCTAATAATTACTTATTGTTTAAAACAAGCTTTGTATAGTTATAGCACATAAAACTCATCCCTTGGAGCTGTGAAACAAGTAGACCAAGACTCTTCCATCTTAAATTAGCTCAGGGACCTACTAGCACAGGAACCAGAGAGAAGATTGTGAAGACAGAGATGGATGGATGAGGTTTGCTGATGATCTGATGAAGAGAATTGTCCCACCATGTCCAGGCCCTGGCCACACAGCTGCTCCCCAGCTGTCCATGCTGAGTTGGAAGATGATTTCTGATGGCTCACAGAAATGCTTGGGAGGAAACTTCACCTTCTTCTAGGAGGAGTGAAGCTGCCCATGGGTCTGCAGATATGTTATGGGTGGGATAAGAAAAGCTCTGAGATGGCTAGGGATCATTAACTTCCAGGTTTTGACATTTTGAGGGTGGGGCAATCCCATCTCCTGAACAAAGGTGTCTAATGCTCTTTCCACACTCTGAGGTTTCACACCCTGAGCTCCAGTTGAAGTCCTAGAGGGGTGCAGGTCTCCCAAAAACCCTTATCCACCAGCCTGGTGTAAACATCTTGGACATCCTAGGGCATCCTCACTAAATCTAGGATTTCAGAGGCTCTGTCATCTCAACTTGTTCTGTTTTTCTTGGTCTGGGACACCTGTCTTCTGCTATTAAAGCCTCTTTACCTCCTGAGGATGCAGGGAATGACATTTCCAAGCTGTGCAAACAAACCATCTCCAGATACTTTTGCCTCCTGTGAATGCTAAACCCGTCTGTACATGGTCTTTCCCCCAGGTATGGCTCTGAAAAGGTGGGATAAACAACACTTGAAGTCAGGCAAAGCACTGTCCCCCTTGTCACAAGCAAAGTTGCCCCATCAGGAACACCTGGAAAGTGATGTTGCCATGACGGTGGGGGATTTTTGTCTCATCACAAACCATGGACAGGAGTCTTACGGCAGTGAAGATCAAGGGCTAGGGATGAATGTAGCTGCTGATAGCCCAGTTGTCTCTCCAGATTTGTTATGAATCTTCCCACTGCTTTTCCCTTCTAGGCTGTCATGCATCAGCAGCAATCAGACCAAGCACCCCGGAGAGGTGCTGCTCAATGCCACAACCTGAAGGGGAGTCCACCTGGATCCCTGTCTGGTGCTTACTTCTGTGGACCTAGCACCCCTTCAGTGTGCAATCTGTGCCTTATTTCTCCGTCCTCCACTTTCCAAACCAGTGCAACCACCCTGCAGCCTCATGTGGACATTCCTGCCGGAGCTGTGGGTCAAAGATACACCAAAGAGCAGCAGAAGAGCATCTGAACCCTCCTGGTGCTGGACACGTCGTGGGACTTACTGTGGGGGTGAGGTGTTAAAAGCCAGGCTGGATGGGGCTTTGAGCAACCTGCTCTAGTGGGAGGTGTCCCTGGCCAGGGCAAGGGGGTTGGAATTCAATGATCTTTGAGGTCCCTTCCAACCCTATTCTGTGATTCTATGATACTGCATCAGGAGCATGTGCAGTGAAGGGCTCAGCAAGGCAGGGAGGGTATTTCTTTCATTTTGGGGATATTTTAATATTTAATTCCTGTCCCACCAGGAGCCAACCAGATTTGCAGGGAAGGAGGGACATCTCGTGGCCACACCATGAACATCTCTCCTGTCTCCAGGCTCCAGGACCCCCTGCGTGGAGGATGGTTGGTGGGTGCACCCCAGGTATCCTCCCCCCCACTTCAGATATCACCCCAGCATCACCCCGAGCTGCTTGGGGAACCCCAAGGCCTCTCCCCTTCTCCTCCACGGGCATGGAAAACACAGGGGCCTGTTCTCGCACTGGTGTCCGAGTAAATAAATAGAAAAATTGTCATATTCAGTACTTTATTATTGACTTAGGGCTAGGGTAGGATGGTGGCACTATCTGGAGACATTTCTCCAGAGCTTGGGGGCCTGGTGTAGCCCAAGGAGGTGCAGAGAGGACACATGCCCACCCATGCCCTTGGCATGAAGGGGGTTGTAGTATTGCAGGCAGTGGCATCAGAAGGGGGGTTAGATATTGTGTTTCCACTCCATACCACCATCCTGGCCATGGTGCCCTTTCCTGGGGCTGCAGTTGCAGAGCTGAGGGGCTTTTCTCCCTCCGGACAGGTCACGAAGGAGAATGCTGTCCTTCATGGCAAAGGTGATGCCTGCAAAGTGGATACAGACCTCCAAGGTAGATGGGGAAGGAGACATATCAGCTCTCAGCCACCTCTTTAGTCTTCATGATAACCACAGAGCTGGCAGCATCCACCTCCCTCATGTTCCTCCTTGTTCCCTGTCTCCAAATGCATCATGGTGGCACACAGGAGAAAGGGAAAGGCCTGAAACAAGCCACCACTGGGCTCTGCAGGGTGGTGGCCTTCTTCCAGATCTGTCCTACAGGTGCTGGTAGGATGGTGGCTTACTGCTGAGGTTCTGGCTCATATTGCTTCTCTGTGGCAGTGTAAAAGTCCTCGAGGACTGACTGCAGGTACTCGAAGGTTGGGCGCTCCTCAGGCTTGTTTCGCCAGCACTTCAAGATGATGTTGTAGAGTTCACCGGGGCACATGTCTGGGCAGGGCATGCGGTAGCCCCGCTCCAGATTGCGAATCACCTCGGGGTTGGTCATCCCTGGAGGAAAACACAGCCCAACAGGAGTTATTCAGCACCCTGGGGGAGAAACTCAGTGTTACCCATAGCTCCCATCCAGGCAGGGCTGAAGCAGCGTGGGGAACCATGATTCTGGGACATATCTGGGCACCATCCCTTCTTCAGGCCTGTGCTCTCTCCTCCACCCTTCTGTCCCCTCCTTGACTCCACTCTATGGGTTTTATTCCTAGCACAGGTATAACTGAGGCCCATGGGAGCCTAGGAGAGGAAACCCAGCATAAAGAAACAAGAGTGTGTGTCTGGACATGTGTGTACACACTTGGGTACGTGTCTCCAAGCATAAAACAGCTCGAGATGCTTTGAAGCTGGTGCTCTCTCATCTTGTAGTCACAGCGTACCTGGGTAAGGGATCCTGCCGTAGGTTATGATTTCTGTCAGGAGGATCCCGAAAGACCACACATCAGATTTGATGGTGAAAACTCCAAAGTTAATGGCCTCCGGCGCCGTCCATTTGATTGGGAACTTGGCACCTGTCAAGTTGAAGCAAAGGGAAATAGTACATGGAGGTACAGCATCTCCCTCCTCTCCGACGGGCAAGGGCAAGCAGTTCCCCAGAAACTGAGCTTTGGGTCCCTCAAGCTCTTGGCTTCATCAAGGGCCTGCAGTGGGACTTACTGAAGGGACTGTGGAGTTACAGAAATCAGGCCAGAGGAAGGTAATTGCTGCCTATCTATCTAGGTAAGCTATTTAACTCGTGAAGTCTTATAACACCTTTAGAATCATAGAATGGTTAGAGTTGGAAGGGACCTTAAAGATTACCTAGTTCCAACCCCCCTGCCCTGGGCAGGGACACTTCCCACCACACCTGGTTGCTCAAAGCCCCATCCAACCTGGCCTTGAACCCCTCCAGGGATGGGGCAGCCACAGATTCTCTGGGCAGCCTAGGCCAGGGTGTCACTACCCTCACAGAAAAGAATTTCTCTTTGGTATCTAATCTGAATCTCCCCTCTTCCAATTTAAAGTCATTACCCCTTATCCTGTCACTAGATTTCCTGACAAAGAGTCCCTCCCCAGCTCTCCTGTAGTTCCCTTCATATACTGGAAGGCTGCTATAAGGTCTCCCTGGAGCCTTCTCTTCTCCAGGCTGAACAACTTTTGCACGTCTTGTGTGTTTAGCGGTGGGATCTCGGGAATGGAGCTGGGAACGGTGCCAGGAGTGGTAGGATGGATGGCCAACCAGTGCCATGCACACCGAGGGAATGATGATGGAGTGAGCAGCACCTGCCACAGCCCTTGGGCATCCAGCAGCTCTTGGGAGAGACCCATCGCCCTTCAGGTGGCAATTTGCCTTGTGGAACCAATGGGTTTCTGGAACCCAAATGGTGTGTATTTGCTATTTAAAGCCCCAATGCCTCAGGTAGCTTTGCTAGAGGACACTCCCCTAAAAAAGAGAACAAAATCCCCAAACACTTTGATATGTAGGAGCTGAGAGCATTCAAGAACTGCAGAGAAAACCAGGCTTTTATTTGTGTATATCCTTTCAGGACTGAAAGCCCAAATGCAGTGCATGAAATAAGTGCCTTTGTCCTTGCACATCACACTCTAACAAGTAGACTGACGAGGCTCAGAAATTCAATCTGTGGAGTGAAAATTGTTCAAAATAGATAGAGGGGCAGTTGTCATTTCAGGTTAAAACTGGCTGGAAAAAAAATGCTGATAGGAACTGTTTTCCACTGGATATGTAGCTCCTTTGGGTATGTTAGCAGATTTATACTGATTTCACCACAACTTCTCGTAAGGATAAAAAAATGCCTTAAAAAAATTGCAGCAATCCCACAGTACCCCTTCATGACATTCCACAAATTCCACTTGTGAGCTTTTATTACTTTGAAATGGTTTTTCATGTTGGAATGGGTATAATTTGTATTGTAAGGTATTTTTTTGAACAACAAAATGTAAAGAAAAGTTTCCTGTCTTATAAGAAAAAAGTATCTATTTAATTTCTTTTTCCCAGAATATTTTCCATGGGGAATTTTAGCTTCATCCCAACTCTACAGGTGGACAGATTTCCAAAGTTTGAAAATCTTCTGGTAAGTGCCATGTATGCCAGATTTATTTGTTTTAATTCTGCTTGTTTCCCTGATGCTCTGTACGGTATCTTTGCAACCTGAGTGACACGATCTCATGATTGACCTCAAAGTACAGACAAAAAGCTGCCAGCAGAGGAATTTCACTTTACCCGGTTTTCATATGGTTATAGATAGACCTCTGCACTAACCAAACCAGTTACCACCTCTCATGACCACGCTCTTCTGTCCACTGCCACTGTCACTCCAGCAAGGGGGGTTGGTTTTGCAGGTGGAGTAATAAGGAGTTTTCACATTAACATGAGGAATATTTGGGTTTGTATGCCTTTTGGGGGGTTTTGGGGTAGAGGTTTTAGATGCTCAAGGTTCTCTGTTCTCATAAGAAATCCCTGCCAAGTTGCAAACCGCCTCCCATGTTTTGTAAGCTGTCTTTCTGTTATTGAAGAGACCTGCACTGGTCTGGACTGAGTTTGCTTGGGACATCTGGAAACTGCCTTTAGCTGCAGATTCGTGGCTCCAACTCCCTTCTGCCATCCTGTGGTGTGTGGTGACCGAATTACACTGCTATTTCCTTCCCTTCCGAGCAGCCCACTGTGAACACGCAGGCACAGGCGGGAGGTTTCATTACTAGAGGTCAAATTCCTCCAGGAACACGACCTGAGATTCAGCTGGACTCCCCCAAACCATGCCAAAATACCTTTTTCCCATTTCCCTCTGCAAACTTCACTTACTCTTTACTGTCCCCAAGTGTTGCTCCCTCTCCTGGGACCCCATTTCTGGCTCTCTTGCTTGCTCTGCCTGGGTGCTGATAGGAGAAGCACTGGGGGCTCTGATCTCACGCCATCAGCAGTAGTGGTGACCCGTGCCTGTTCCCAGCCCAACCCTTGGACACCCCATATCTTGGCATGTCTGCATGGCAGGAGGACTGGAGATGAGGGAAACGTGTTGGTGAGGCAATGCTGGGAACGACACCCACCTTCTTGTGCCAAGTATTCGTTCTCGATGATCCTGGCCAGGCCAAAATCAGCAATTTTGCAGCAGAGTGTCTCAGAGACGAGGATGTTGGCAGCTCTCAGGTCACGGTGGATGGAGTTCATGCGCTCGATGTACGCCATTCCCTCTGCCACCTGGGAGAGGAGGAAGAGCTCATCTTCATCAGTCACCTCCCCATGACAACAAGATAACTTGCCTGCATCTTACCCAACTTTACAAAAGCACAGCGTGTTTATAGGGTTGCCTCTATATGCATGGACATGCATATATGCTCCATGGGTGGATGGATGGACAGACAGATCAACAGAGAGAGAGATAAACAGGTAGATGGACACATCCATACATAAATAGATACGGCCCATGTAAATATGGATATGTGCAGCTCTGCCAGCATGCACTCAGCCCCCAAAAGCTTTAAGCAGCCAAGACAAGCATCACTCTCTGTTTTGCTCCGAAGTTACAGCTGTGAGTCGTCTCTGTAGTGAGGCACAGAGGGTTGAAGCAAACCTGAAGCCACATCACTGGGTTCCCGGTTTCTGCCACAAGACTCTCCCCTCTAGTTGGGATTTTAATCACAAACACTCCAGAAAAGAAAAAAGAAAAACACAACAAGAGATCATCTGTCCCTCAGTCACAGTAGCAAAGTCCAGATCTAGGACAACTAGTTGTTCTTCAGCAACCTCCTCTGTTCTCCTTTACTGGTCTGCCTTGGGATGGGGAGGAGACTTCTGGAGATCCCTCTGCAGTAAAACTGAGACTGGTGTTTTCTGAGATTGGCATATTCTTTCCCTGTGCTGGATCCAGACTAGGATCCAAGACATAATTCCATTCCCCTCTGTTACCTACTGGATGCAACAGAGCAGAAAACCAAAATATTAATAGAAATATGATGGGATAGAGAGGATGTCCCTGGACAAATCCCTTGTCCTGAGCATGCACTGACTTCTTTAAACCCCTCCAAACTTTACTTTGGGAGGTTCTTGCTTCCAATATCAACTTTTGCTGTTTAGCTCCTCGGAGCAGGGAGCAGCCATGGGGCGGTGCCTGGTGTGTGACAAGCCCCTATGGTGCTGAGACAGACCAAAAAACAAACAAACAAACAATCAAACCAAACCAAACCAACCAAACAAACAAACAAAAAAAAACCCAAAAAAGAGATTGCAAAGCTGCCCTATCCATTGAGTCTCAGATTTGAGTTAGGTGCTCATCAGGAGGGTGAGTGGATGCACGCAACCCCTCGCTAATAACGTTTAGTGCATATTAAAGCTTTTAGGTGCCTGTGGGTGAAGGCAGAGCAATTTTCCACTCCATACAGATTCACATCAGTATCTCGACTTACATGTGGTTTCAAACAGGATACTAACACATACTTTCCAATGCTGTATTTCTAACCTGTGTCAACACCCCTTCAGTGCAAGTGCTGTTTGCTGCAGTGGAAAATGGAAGAATTGATGTAATTTCCTGTCCTGATGTTAATGAGATAGTACCCGGTGATGGGCCTGTCCCAGCCCAGTGTGTTTTTTGAGCATGTACCCCCGAGACTGACCACAGGATCAAGCACATCAGCCCAGAGTTTTCTAATTTTAACTCCGACGGATGCTATTGGATCCAAAATTGCATTCGAGAGGGTTGGGTGCCTGTTGGGCCATGATGTCATCCTGATACTGCAGATAAACAGATAGCAAAATAGCTCAAGAGACTGCCCTTTTCTTCCCCTTCCTCTTCCTCCTTCTCTGGGAGCTACTGTGTTTGAATCCCTGCACTGGGGAGGTGGGGTGGGCTGGAACTGATGACCGTTCTCCTTCCAATTGATGCCCATGTCTTGAGGGATGGGAGAAAGCCTTTTTGCCCAAGGTGTTACAGGTGGCTTATGTAGGTTATGACATTGCTAGGCTGTGGGGGTCTGGGCTGCGTTTGACTTTCACAGAATCACAGAACGGTTTGGGTTGGAAGGGATGTTAAAGATCATCCAGTTGCAACCCCCTACCATGAGCAGGGACACCTCCCATCAGACCAGGTGGCTCAAAGGCCCATCCAGCCTGGTCTTGAATACCTCCAGGGATGGGGCACCCACAGCTTCTCTGGGCAACCTGTTCCAGTGTCTCACCACCCTCACAGCCAACAATTTCTTCCTAATATCTAATCTAAATCTCCACTTTTTCAGTTTAAAAACCATTTCCCCTTGTTGTATGGCACCCCTCACTGATCAAGAGTCCCTACTCATCTCTCCTGTAGACTCCTTTTAAGTACTGAAAGGGGCTATAACGTCTTCCAGGAGCCTTCTCTTCTCCAGGCTGAACAACCCCAACTCCCTCAGCCTGTCATCATAGGAGAGGTGCTCCAGCCCTCTGATCATTGTCACGGCCCTCCACTGGACCCCTTCTAACAGGTTCATGTCCTTCCTGTGTTGAGGCCTCCAAAGCTGGGAAGGCACTGAAACATGTTCCTCTGCACCCTTCAGAGGGGTGCAGAAGGAAACAAAAATGGAGACACTACTTCAAAGTATTCAAACGTTTTCATCTTGATTAAAGGAAGAAGGAAAATCTTTCAATATACATAACATTTGCTCAAATATTAAAATTCTCTAGTTTTTAATACATTACAAAAGAACTCTGTATGATGGCTGGAACCAAGTGACCAGCCTTTACACGTTTGCTCAGTATCATTTTTGGCTCAGAGAGGCCGAGTGTTCTTATGGGTAAAACCCAGACCTGCATATCAAAATAAGTATATGCAGCCGTGACTCATGTCCTTCCTGGCTTTTTTCCAGATTAGCCCAGTTCTGCTCTGGGTAAGTCAAACTCTGTCAACAGCTGGCCAGGACCAAAGCGGGATGATTTTACTAACCTCATCCTTCATGTACAACTTGTTGCCGAGATGCTGCCACGCCAGGTCTCAGTTTACCTAACTTTGACCCCTTAGAGTTTAGATTCACTTCTGGACTAAAGCGTTATGGTGCAGCTGCAACTCTTAACATTTACAGCCCAGGGAAGCTTAGAAGGAAACGATGCTGCAGAGGGAAAAGTTTGTTCTCCTAAGGAGCAATATTCCCCAGATTTGAGGGCCAGAATATCCTTGAAATCTAATCACGAGAAGGGAAGAACTGCTGCAAGCCAGCGTGTCTCTACACTGAAACCCTCCTTGTTGAGGTTTTTTCTTCCTTTTGGCAAAAAAGAGACACAAATTTATTTCCTGCTCAGTAATCCAGGAAAAAAAAAAAAGAAAAACACCCAGAAAAATCCAAACCAGAACAAGCCCCAAAAACCAAACTCCAAACCCCAGGTCCCTAGCACAGCACTAAGTTCCTCAGAGGCTGTCCTAAGGCCAGCAGAGCCTTGCTGAGCTGACATGCACATCAGCGAAGAGGCTGAGAGAGAAACCCTAAGAGAACACACCAGGAGGTGCTGTTTTTCTCCACGAAATCAGCGCTCTGACAGACTTCAGGCTTGCAAACATTTCACCGAGGCAGTAACAAATCATGGTCTCCAGGCTTTTTCCCAGAGGCTGTTCACTAACCTGAGCAGACATATCAATGAGTTTGGGGAGATTCAGTTGGCTTCCTTCTTCTGTCTTCAAGTAATCCAGCAAACACCCTGCAAAAGAGGAGACATTGCTGTAACTCTTCTCTATAAGCCTATACATTTGTGTTCCCTGGTGCTTCTCAGAATATATGCAACAAATCTCCCAGCACCCATGAGAAAATCCAAGGAACCACTATGGGTGTTTGCTGGCAGTTTTATAAAAATGCCTACTGGGGTTTTTTTTCATTAAGAAAGTTCCCAAACGCAGACCATTGACCATTACCCGCCTCGATTTCGCACAGACCTTTGGAAAACTGCTGGGTGTTCATCGTTCAAAGCCTTATGGACAAGAGGGGCAAAATAAAGGTTAATTTCACTGTGAGGGGAGTAAAAAGCTGCAAAAAAATTCCAGTAGGAACAGTGGAGAAAAGAACTTTAAATACTCTTCTAATGAAGCATCACCATGTTGTGAAGCAGCTTGCAAAACATGAGACCAGGATTTCATCACCCAGGAAGTCCTTTCCAGTACTAGAAACAAACTTGTGGATCACTCGGTCCTTCTTCCTACAGATTTGGTGCAATGCCCTCCTCTCCACCCCCACTACGATGGGAGTACCAGCCATCTCATTGACCTAATTTTGCAGAAACCCAACAAAACACTCAATGAGGCTCTTTACCGTTGGCCATGTACTCTGTCACAATGTAGATAGGCTGCTTTGTGACTACTGCATACAGCCGGACCAGTTTGTTATGCTGGAGCCTCTTCATCAAGTTTGCCTCTGCCAAGAAAGCATCAGGATCCATGCTGCCCTCCTTCATGGTCTTCACAGCCACTTTGATGTTGTTCTTGTAGTAGCCTGCAGAGAGATAAGGATGCATTGGGGAATTTTGGCCTCTCTACAGGCTCTATCAGGCCATGCAACAAAGAGCAGAAGAGCGTGTGGGTGAAGTAGCAAGAAAACCACAGCACCAGCTCATTCTCCCAACAAGAAATAAATGGAAAATCTCAGTGCCCGCGGGTTCTGAGCAACTAGTAGATATAAGAGGAGAAGGGAGAGATGCAGCCCAACTGTCAATCCATGTGGCTTCATCCAGGATCATTTCTGCTGTGGGTGGTGGACACCCATGCAATGAGCCCATCCTTACACAGTCCTCCCAGCCCTGAAATATTTTTTTCTGGGTGAAGCCCCTGGGACGTCCCACCAGCTAGGCTCTCAAATAGCCCAAAAGCCATTGAGAAAGCAAGGACACTGCAGTCAGGATGTCAACTCAGTCTGGTCCCATCCACAATCTCAATTTCCAAAACAACAAACAACCACAAACACGACAGCAAAGGAAGCTGAGCTCACCCCATTTCTTCTACCACTGATTAGCAGGGGGCAGGAAGGCGTAAGGGAGTCAGATCTGGGTTATTAAAGTGGAACAAGGAAGCAGAAAAAGTGGGATAGTGTCACCCAGGTGACACTATTTCTGGAATAGGGGGGAGGGAATTATACTTACCCATCCACACTTCCCCAAACTGCCCACTGCCAAGTTTCTTCACAAGCTTCAGAGACTCCCGTGGGATCTCCCATTCATCCTGTGCCCAGGGTCTCTGGGGAACCAGGGATATGCAGGGAACTGTGAGCCGCTGGCACAGGCCATCCCCTTTCTCTGTGTGAGGATGAAGGACAGGACAGTTCAATGGGATGGCAGAGCTAACCTCCTCCTCCTCCATCTACAAGTGCCAGGAAAAAGTTGTAAGCCCATGGAATATCTCCACAACCACACAAATGTTTCAGCCACAGGGATCAAGGCACCCATAACAGACTCTGTGAAAGGGAAAAGCTCAAAAGAAGTTGTAGAGGAGAAAGTTCTCCTGCCCAGTAAATCCAAACCCTGCTTCCCAAACATCCCTTCAACATTCATCTCTCTCCTTCTCTGATGGTACACCTTCCCTGGTTACTGAACTGTGAATAGAGCCGCTCTTGCGATGCCCTAGGATGAAAGATAGGACATGGGTGCCCAGGTTCTGCCTGGAGAAGCATGCCTTGCTGATAAGAGTGGATGGAGTGGTGGTAGTGGCTAGTAAGCCTGTCCTCCCTCTGCCCACGTGCCCACCTTCTGCCTGGAGATGAACTCATTAAGGAAGGCAAACAACTTACGGCTATAATGACAGATTAGCTCTGGCAGGTTGGAGAAAGTCATCCTGGGGGAGATGTAATACCCCCCACCATCTAAGGAACGGATCCTGTAGTGTTTGATGATGTCTCCATGAGCAGCGTCGCTGTCTCTCACAGACAAGGAATAGGCACCTGGAAAAAGAGAAGAAGAGGGAGCTGTGAGGACAAATAGGGCCTGACTCAAGGACCAGCTACATCCTCTTCATTTGTCTTCCTGCAGCTGCAAACATCTCTCCCAGCCTTTGCTGGGACAAAGTCTCAGACTCAGGGCAAGTCCCACCAGACTGCAAAGCTACAAATTTCCCTCTTTTCAAGGCAAGTGGGGAGTTCAAAGGTTCATCAGAGCTTAACTAGGCTTTTCAAGGCTTGATTAAGACCTGCTTATACCATGGCCAACGGCCCCAAGGAAGCAATACAGCAATCAGTAGCACATCGTCAGCCAGAGCAATCAGTCACTCCTTAGGTCATGATGGTCTTGTCACAGCTCCATGTCTCCCATCTGAGCTCTCTCAATACCACCATCTCGTCTGGACAAGACAAACGACAGCAGCCTCACCAGGTCTGACAAGGAGCTAAACCCCTCCACCAGCACAACCAGAATTTCAGTTAGTGGGAGAGATGAGGCCAAGAGATACATGTCCCTTCTCAGCATTATCCAAGGTCCCTGTGTCCCTGTTATTCCCTACAACCCTTGTGCCAAGGTCAGTGGTTCAGCTGGGAGTGGAGAAGGGGGTGTTCAGGAGAACTGTCTCGTTCAGCCCTAAACTTGTAACTTGACTAAACTAAATCTAGATTCACCTCTAGATTCAGGTGCCTTTTGATCTCAAGGCAGCCACTCAACAATCTACTGCTCCAACCTGCTGTTCTCTCCTTACAATGGGTTTGTAACCTGAACCGTGGGGTTGATGGTTTTTGTGCACAAAAGCATCACTAGATCTTGCTACAGAGCAGCAACTTCCAGCCTATGTCAGTGTAAATTTCAATACAGCTTACAAATATGGTGTTTTTGGTTTTTTTTTCCCTTTTTGTCTGGATCATATTTCTGGAGTAAGCTGTTACAAGCCTACTGGGCTATAGAAAGTCTAATGACTCACCTGGGGTGATAGGTTGCCCTTTTTTTAATGCTTGAAAAGGCAGAGCTATATATGTTAAAAAGTACAAATCTGTCATGTAGGTTCATAAAGCAGAAGTGAGGCCTTCCACAGTGACCCTGAAACTCCAGATTCCACAGGTGAAGGGGAATTTACTAACATCTAACACTCACTGGCTGGTGTTTCTCCATCGCAAGACCTGCAGTTCCCTATGCTGGGTCTGGAAACTGTGTTTTTAAAAAGTGACAGGAGAAAACCACCTCTGTGCATATTTGCTCAGTTGTAGTGATTCTAAGACTTTACAAGCAGAATTTGAGAGATTCTAAAATTTCTCTAAGTGTTAGCAGGCATTTTGGGGTGACTTACTTTCTACAGAGAGCAGACTCTGAGATATGGTGGCATATCTCATAGTAAGGGTGAGATCAGAAACGAAATCTGGAGGGATAGGAGCTTCTTAACCCTGTGTCACAGGGTTGGTTTCTTAACCCTGAGGGTGTGAACTCCTCACTCGGGAACCACAAAGCTTTCTGATTTCCTGATTCCCTGTGCAAACGATGCCTCTGAATATTTTAGGTTTCTTCCACGGTGAGCTCGGGAGCGAGATACAAGAGTCTTTTTACCCTAGAGTACCTCAGGCATGTCCACGAATATTTGCTAACAACTACCTCAGCGTTTTATTTCCTGCATAGACACCTAAGAATGTATGAAGCCATCAATCAGAAAACATAATAAAAGAGCAGGATGGTTGTAATCTCTCCCAATACACTTTGGGGGGGCTGCTGAAATCCTCTGGGGTTTGATGAGTGCTTCCCACTCTGTTGCTCAGTAACGTGAGATGAGAAACAGGAGAAAAAAAGTAAAATTATCAGAATGTAAGACCTTAACTATAGCCTGAAGGGACAAAATATCCCAGAGCTTTGTTTTCCGTGCAACAAAGTCAAAGTTAAGCAGCCTTGCACTCAGGATGTGTCCATGTAGCAAACCTGGCCAGATATGCTCCGTGTGTGGATGCACTTTGTGGGAGAGTGATCAGCACATGTCCTAATGAGGAAGTCCCAGGTGAAATGATTTGTTCCAGACAGTGCCCAGTTAGGGCACAGTTAAACAAGGACATGGTGGTGGAATTGGCAGTGCTAGGTTAAGGGTTAGACTTGACGATCTTAAAGGTCTTTTCCAACCTAAATGATTTTATGACTCTATAATGTTCATGGAAGACTTGCTGGTCAAAATACAAAGCCGTGGAACCTCAATACTGGAAGCACACAGCATCAGCACGGTGGGCTCCTTCTCAACAACCATGAGTGCCAGGCAGAAGACACACTGGCTCTATCAATTCTGCCACTGAACATCTGAGAACATCCCTGAGGCATCTTCAATGGAGCAACAAAAAACTCATGGGAAGGGAAAAGGAATGGCTTGTTTTCACAGTCTCAGTGACCAAAGGTCACCAGACAGCTTTGGCTGGGAGTGATCTTTGGTCCCTGGTGCATGAAGAGAAGTGTTGTGAGGGCTTGTGTCCACAGTGTTCAACACAAGTCCTGCTAGCGTTGATGGCCCCAGACCTCCTCTGGCTCCTCTGTGGTACCTATGTGGCCCTAAGTTAATAATGACAATAACAACAATAATAATAATAATGATAATTATAGCAATAATAATAATAATAATGGAAAGAAGAAGAAGAAGAAGAAGAAGAAGAAGAAGAAGAAGAAGAAGAAGAGGAATTAGTAATTTTTCCTATTGTTGTCGAGGATGATGTTGATGTTATTTTAATTTCAACACGATTGAAAGAATGTGCAGGCCAGGCTGCAGCCCATCAGTGTTGGGTTTGTATGGCGCAAGTCCAAGAGGGTGCTCCACACGCCTGGGATGTGGCTTTGGGTACGTGTGGGATGTTTTACAGCCCAGGGCTTGCCAGAGAAAGGAGCCAAGAGTGGTGCGTACCCAGCTGCACTGACAACAGACAGTGTTGCAGAAGGGAGAGCAGGAACTAATGATTAACACATGCGTAAGTGGGTGCCTGGGGACCAAGAGTCAGAGGAGAAGAGGAGACTTGATCTGTTCGTTAGCATGGTTGCCCCCCCCACCAAGTGCCTGGCCTCCTGCAGGACCTCCTCTCCAGGCCCTACTGACCCTTTAGACCTTCTTGCATCTTTCAAACCAGTGACATGCAGCGGTGACAGGGGCTCTGGGCATCCTCCAGGCCATTCTATCAGCTGCCTACTACCATGTCAATGCTTATCCTGTCATTAGAGCTAATGACTGGATTTCACCCCAAGTCAGAGTTTAGTCTGCTGAAGTGAACGTGATAGAACTTTCCCTGTCATTCACCATGGCCAGTGATACAAGGAGAGAAAAGTAGGAAAGAAACAATATGAAGTTCCCGTGGGACAACTTAAGCTGGCTTCCAGACTGTCTAGAAATTATCTGTACAGAACAAAGAAATTGCAATTACACGGTTAATTATTGTGGTTAAAAACTATATCCACTGCTCAAGAGAAATTACCACAATGCTCTGCCCTTTCCACACTCCTTGGGTCGTGTCTTCAAAAGCCAGACATGTTCCCAGGGAAGGAAAAAGGATGAAGTTCACCTTCCCTGCTCATCAGCCTCTTTCCAAAATTCCTGTTTTGCATCAATTCCCCCTGCTACACACTGTCAGGAAAAATATGTGCTTTTTTTCTGTGAAAATGTTCCACCAAAAGACTTTTTCCAAAATTCTGCAAGTTTCTGCTGCAAGCAAGTGAAACACTTCTTCAAGACTGCATAAAAGAATATCTATTGCAAAAAAAAAAGAAAAAAAAAGTAACATTTCCTCAAGGAGAAAAGGAAAAAAAAACCCTACACCTTGTTTTGGAAAGTCTTTTCCTGCTTATCTGTGTTCCTGAATCTCCACCACAAACTATGGTGACAAAAGCCACCTTTACCACAGCCTGAACTACACAGCACCATGAGCAAATCTTTGCCCTCCAAATCTCCACTTCACTTCTACAGCCCTGTTGGGCCCGGGAAGCATAATTTTGCCCAGCCAGAACCAAGAAACACTGGCACAGCTGAACTTTGCAGTTCATATCTGAAAGGTTTTCCAAGCCATGGTGATAATGAGGAGAATTCCTTGCTCTGTGGACCTCACCTTTGCTGGTTTCACTCTCTCGGACAAGGAAAGAGCCGACTTTGTTGCCAGAGGACAATAGCAGCCGTTCAGCATCTTTTCTGCTCAGAGTTTTAAAATACCACCTGGGAGACAGAGAAGGCAAAATTGTTGTTTGAAAAGGAAAAGCTCTTAAAAAAAAAAACCAACCCAAATTCTTTCCAGTTAGTTCATTTTTAGGTTTTTTTTTTTACTGTGGATTGTTTTTATCAGCAAATAGTATTTTCTCTACTGGAAAGTGCCAGTAGTAGACTGGTTTTAGGCGATTAACACCAGATATTGGTCACTTTGGGTTGGTTTCACAGCCTAGACATTCATCCAGAGCAGAGAGGAGATGGTATGTGCAGAACCCTTTATGGGAGAGGAGTGAGAGCTCAGCCAGAGCACAGCCCTTGAGGCACCCAAGGGACCCAAGGCTCACCTGGTGAGTGACTGAGCCCTGAGCAGTGCCCAGGCAGGCTGTGCACAAAGCAGATAGGTGGTCTAGAAGCTAATCCTAAGGTGCCCATTGCCATTTAAATGTACCTTTCGGATATGAAGAATATTTATGTCTCAATCACGCTTCTGTGTGCTGTTAAATATTTGCTGAACTTAGTGATGGTTATGTCCCTCCATAAGGCAAGAGGGACTGATCATTTACAGCTGAATGCCATCGAGGAGAGTAAATCATGGAAACAACTTCTTGCACTGCTTGTGTTACAAGCATAATAAACCCTTTTGGCTTGAGTCTTTCTTACCATGTTCTTTGCAGGGACCCAGGCAGGGAGGCTGCATTTGGGGCAGTAAAACAAACAGTGCCAGGCCATGGGTCTGGGCGCTGGCACTCAGTGTTTGCCCCATCAAATTGTTAGTGAGGTCCCTGGCCCACCTGAGACCTGGATCAATGCACCCTTCCTGAGTGATCCCTGGTCCCTGTTTGCATGTGGACACCCTCTTGGAGGCCAAGGAACTTTAGCACTATGCATGTGGGTGGCCCCAATGGGTCCAGAGAATGGTCCTTGGTACTGCTAATTTATCAGTGCAAATGTAATGTAATTTTTATATTATTTCCCCCACATCCTTGTTTTCCATGACGGGTGCAATCAATGGGATGGGAATCATTGCCTGCTTTCCCTGTGGCAACCTCATCCTTCCCTCTTCACCCCTCAACCCCTGCCCCCATGGTGTTTAAAACTTCTCCTGGACTTTTGGGCAGCATTGTGGGAGATGATGGAGAACCTCTTGCCATCTGGCCCAGCACTGACACCTTCCTACCATCATCAAGTAAAGCCGTTCCTGTAGCTTGTTGAGAGACTGAGCTCTTTCAGAAAGGAAAGCCCCGCATCAGTGTTCACCATTCAAAAGCTTCTGCACTTACTTTTCCTCTTCCAAACTGTCTACTTGTGCGACGAAATTACTAGGGATGTAGCCTTTCCTCCCGCTGCTGAGGGATTTTGCCAGCCACCACTCCCCTTCACTGCAAAGCAAGTAGAAGAGAAAGCATGAGTGCCCGGAGGAGGTTTCATGACAAGCTAAGGCTGTGGGGGACAGCATGGTTTCTGGGGTTTTGAGCACTGCAAATAGGCCAACGCTCCTTAATCCACTCTACAGGTCCCTCTCAATTTCCTAGGACCACCATCAGTCTGAAGGCTGTTGGTCTCAGGGACTTCTGGAGGTGACAGTCTCTTTCCATGAATGCAGAGGAAGTGCAGAGTGACCACAGACTCAAACCACGGACTCAGCCACCAGCTGTGACCAAAAACTATCCTCACCCTGGAGTCTCCCCTGCCCCATGGGTCTTAGCCCATGGAATCTGGGGGAGAAATGTCACAAAGCGGTCAAGGATGGACCAGCCTTACAAGGCCAAATGACTGGGGGACACAGGCCCACCTCTACCCTGTTATGGACTGGGCAGATGGACTGTCAGCCTCTTCTCTGGTGGGTTTGAGAAGAAGGTGAAATGAAACCACGCACTTCTCTGGCTTGATTCTGTCCTTTCCTCTGACTACACCCAACCCACATCCTTTGCAAAAGCACGATCAGCACAAAATGCAAAAGAGGAGCTAGGTGATTGTTGTTATTTATGCTACTTCTGAGCCCACACACACCAACAGTGAAGAATGTCCCAGTAGTATCCAGGAAGGGACACTACCCAACCCAAAAGTATCTGTAACCCATGGAAGCATCACCTTTCCCACCCTGCAGAGAGAAAAGGGCACCCATAGTTACACTCTGGAGTTAGAGAGAAGACACAGGCTCAACTCTGGTGAGCTGTAAATTGGTTTCTGACCCCAATGTCCCTCCATTTTCAGCCTCACCATACTCATCTTTGAACCCACCCTCTGGTAGCAGGTCACTTACTTGGAGAGGACTTGGAGTTTCTCCCCCTTGACCAGCTGTAAGTCACGGTCACTTGAGGCAGGAAAATCATACAGTGCAACCACAACAAAGTTATCTGAAAAAAGAAACAGCACCACTGAATCCAGCCAGTTCCCTGCCAGGGGGTGATGGGCTCTCAGCTCCCACCCCCCAGCTGCTGTCAACCTCCTGGTCCCCCAAAAGCCAAGCTTTCCACCAGCCCAACTTTCCTGCCAACCACAACCCGTGCTTGGGGACTATTGCTGATTCACCAAAGTGTTTCCTGTGTAGGTGTTTTTAAAGCTCTCCAGACCCCACTTATCCACAAAACCCTGTGTGTCAACAAGAAAAAAGGCTTTGTGTGGAATAAGAAGGGTCATAACTTGTCAGTGTTTGGTCTGAGTTTCACACAGTGGTAAATGAAAACTGCTGTTGCAACATTTCCCTGGGATTTGAGTCAAAAAGACGAGGCTTTCTTGATTGAAAAAAGGTATAAAGTCGTCTCAGTTTTTGTTACTTGAGCCCAGTGTTAGGGTTCAACTCTCCCTCCAGATGCTCCCGACTCAGCCTGTATCTTGCCATCCCTTTTAAGCACCATTCCTTGCAGAGGTGGCATCACATTTAAGTCAAGCTGATGCTTTTGAACCAGCAGTTCTCCAGCACCTGGCCGCTCTGCTCAACTGAACTTTCCAAGGGGGTGGTAGATACTCCTGGATGCCCTTCCCTCTCCCTCGCATCACTTTAGATGCTCCAGACCACGAAAAGAGTGCTCTGTGTCTCCTCTTTGGCTTGCAACCCACATGGCTGGAGGCTGTGAGCAAACCTGCGTCCCCATCCCCTACCACACCACCTTGCTTTTACTCCAGCCATGCTGGCCCAGCCTGAAATTTGGTATGGCAAAATGAACTTTCACTCTCTGGTACACACCAGTTGTGCTGTGCGTGGCAAAGCTGCCAGCTGGTATGCGTGTTATGAGGCTGCTAACCCTCCCTGGGGCAGATCTCTGTGGGCTGGAGCTGAATCACCCTCTCTGCATGCCCGGGTTGTGCCGGTGCTGCTCTCGGAGAGGTCGTGCAACCATTCACATGCATGCTTGCAGGCTCGCAGCTACTGAAGCAGAAATGGGCAGCTATTTTGAGGTAGATGGAACTTTGCAAAGAGGATCAGTACATACACACAAACACACACATACACACAAAGCAACTAAACACAATGGCGAAAAAGAAAAAGATAGTGAAAAATAATAATAATAAAAAAAAAACAAAAGAAGAGGAAAGAAGAAGAAAAAGAAAAAGAAGAAGAAAAATGAAAAGGAAAAAGGAAAAAAGGAAAAGAAAAAGGAAAAGAAAAAGAAAAAGGAAAAGAAAAAGAAAAAGAAAAAGAAAAAGAAAAAGAAAAAGAAAAAGAAAAAGAAAAAAAAAGAAAAAAAGAAAAAGAGAAAAATAATTTGCTGGAGAAAGGTTTTAGCCTGTACAGAGCCTAATTAACGCACTGTGAGTGATGGACAGTCTATAAACAGCATTTTTTAAAACAGACTGTCAAGCCACAGTCTCTGTGTGACATTTCCAAATAATGCCACCAGCAAGAGTGCCAGACGGGCCCTTTGTCATTACAAGATAACATGTCGCTGGGGCAACTTGGGTTTTGTGTCTGTGCAAGGCCTGGCTGCTGCTCTGCTGGACATCTATTATTGAGGAGGGAGGAGAAAGGGTCAGCATGGGAGGAAATGTAGCTTTGTTAACCAAAGCCTTGAACAGTTCCCTTCAGGTTTGCAAGGAGGAACTTGGAGCTCCAGGAGAAGTTTCAGCAGAGGCTTGCTCTCTCTCCTACGTATGAGGAAAAGGATGGTTGATCACAAGGGAGAAGGCTTTGAAGTCCTAAAATAGCTTGCACGGTGGGGGACTTCCCCTTGAAGGCATCTCAAGGCATTTAGCATCAGCAATGCACCCAAACTCGTGGTGCCTCCTCGAGAAGGTTGTTATCATGCAGCTTCATTGACTGCCACGAAAGCCTCCTGGGCATGTGCTTACTGTAAGGTGTCCAGAATGAATACTTTCACCCACACGCACCACCCTGCCCCTCTTGGAAGTAAAATAATGCGGTGGTCACGCTTTGGCTTTGAAAAACAGAAGCAAATGCGTGAACACCTTCAAGCACAGAGCGGCTGTGTGTTCCGAAAAAGAAATTGAAAAGTGTAGTTTTGATCTTGAAGCGACTGACATATAAAGGACAAATAAAAGGATAAAAAATAAACAAAAAAAAAAAAAAAAGGAAAGAGGGGAAGGAAGAAAAAGAGCAAACATTTGAGGGACAAAAAGATTTTATATGCTGCAAAAATATTATGATCACCTCTTATCCTCTTCTCAGCATAGGTGTTGAGAAACACTGCACACTACTTAAGTGAGCCAGAAGAAACTCTCTCTCTGCTCCAGCCACCAGGACCTGCCATCTCATGACAAAAGCGACTCTTCCTGTCTCAGAGTCTGTCACCCTGCCGAGAAACAGCCTCGATAATACTTTCCTTGGCCTACATGATCGAGTTAGGTCATGAGTGACTCTACAGCTCCTGGCCTGGAGAAGCTGTTGGGGCTGCCTTACAGATAATGCTACCAGCCCAGAGACTTTGATTGCCAGCCAAATGTGCCTTGACTCAGAGCTGCTGTCAGGAAAGTCAGATACCAGCTCGGTTTACATAGGATGAATGCCAGTTTGATGGCTTAATAGAAATTATTCAAACAGTCTTCCCACTGCTGCCCTGCTGTGAATGGAAGGTCTTTGCAACCATCCCACAGGTATGGAGGCAGGCTGAGACCATGCCAGGGTCGCCCAGAGGACCATCAATTGGTTTAGAGCTGTGCTGGGATGGTCGTGGGGTAAATGACAACTTGCAGAACGTGTGTTGGCCGGCTGGGAACGCTGAGCTCTGAGTTCCTGCTGCTGAAAACGGGTCCAGCTTTCTGTTTCAGTGTGACATGGGCTAGTTCACCAAGGTAAACCTGTGCTAGAAAAACACGCCTTTCAGAACACACAGCTGCCTTGTTCCACCAAGAGGAACACCATTAGATGCCGTTGGTGGAGGTGCAGAAGACCATGGGCTGGGACTGAGGTACCTCCAGCAAGTCCAAGTGTGACAGCCCGGGACACTTCTGATGGGACATCCAGGCTTGCACTTGTGAGCACTTGTGCGGGTGCTTTCTGACAACTACCTTTCTGCCTCGTGTTTTGAGGCAGTGGATGTTTTTTGCAGATAATTTCTGCTTTTCTCATAAAATTGCGTCAGACCCAAACTCAAAACTTTTTTATTAGGAAAGCTGAACTTTTGGGGCAACTCCCTCTCACCTTCCTTCCCCCACTTGTTTTTGATTGTCAACGCCCATTTTTGATGAAAAGTTTTAATTTCTCAATGAAAAATCAACAATTTTGGTAGAAATGACCCCTCCTATTTCCAGTTAAGCTCAAAAGCACATTTCCAACAACATTCCTTTCAAACTCAAATCCATATTCAGGGAAGAACAGTAAAAAAGACCGAGGGCTTTGATGCTAATCTTGAGATGCCTCAAAAGACCTCAATTTCCAGAGCATGCTTGGCTCCCACCCCTGAAAATCAGCCTGTAGTTCATACTACGGATGAGGCAAAAGCAAGTGAAAAGAGCTATAAGAAGTTGCGATTCCTCAATCAGAAGAAACAGCCTCATAGAGGAACTGATTTTCTGTGTAGTTGCAGGTTGTTATAAAGCCTAAGCACAAACACCCAAAATTACAAGCTCCCTCCACCAGTGGTAGTTAAATTCAGCTGTGAGCAGCTGGCAGGGTTTTATTCTACCTATATACCATGTCTTATCTATCCAATGCCAGCAAATGGCAGCAGCTGTAGCGATGGAGCTGTTGAGTTTTGGGGAGCCACCAAGATATTTGCTGTGCTGGGAGCAGAATTAAAGGTAAGTTTTGACCCCGTAGAGACACGGAGCCAACCTTAAAGCCTTCGCAAGTGCTTGGGGGACCAGGGTAAAATGAATGAGAGACTCACAGGATGGAAGACCTCACCCCAAGTGAAAAGTAGGTTGTCGATGCTGCCAACACCGCAGTCAAATCCAGAGGTATATCTACTCCTTGCCTGCCTTTGTGTTACTTCCATTAAGCTAAATAATGTCAGGAGAAACTAGGTTTTTGTTAACAATCAATAAATCAATGATTTCTGAGAGTGTGATTGGTGAGAAAGCTTGGAATTGTGAAACAAGTTGCACAACACCGAGATTAGGGAAAAAAAAATCAAAATGCAAGGAATATAAAAAAGTTAAAATAAAAAAAAATATTTTATATTATCTCACACTTTCATAGTCAGGAATTTTGCCTGATTGAACTTGAAGTGCTCCCACAAGGATATGGCTCAGCTCTTTGATTTTATTTTTTTTTAAATAGGATTGAATTGCCTGTATTTTGTGCTTTCTCTATCAATTTACTTGAATTGCCTTCTTTCATGAGAATATCTGGCATATCTCAAATATCTTGCATGGTTCCTGTCAGCCGATTTTGCCACACAGAAAGAGTCAGACATAGCATCATTTCTGGAAACTTGGGCACCCATATAGAAAATTAAGAAGTTCCCCAGACCGCTGGTGTGAATATTTCTCCAAAACTGGAACTGACCCTAACACACCAAAATATTTTTGAGAGCTAAAAATGGCTAAGATGGTACTTAATGTATTTTTTAGCACCTTTCTACTTCTGCATTCTGGCATGAAGCAGAAGTAAAAGCCGCCTCCCTGAAGATAGCTTCTGTTGCTCTCTCACCGGAGTGAGAAGGTTGACAAGAACCCCCTGAAAAACTGGTGATGTCTGCTCAGTTGTGGAGGTAGGAGAGCGCGGCCACTTGGGAATGTGCCATGAGCACAGTTTTGCAAAAGAAAGCATGTTTTCTGGAAAAATGCACCCTGATTCACAAGGTTGAAGAGCTACTCCTCCCACCATTTTGATCTCCATAACAAATACTAATTTTGAAGAACATGTCATGAGCTCCTCTCTCTCTGCCCCATGGCAGAGACCCTCCATCATCACCCATAAGACCTAAGAAGACCTAGGTCTGCTATTCCACCCATCCTATTTACTTCTGACCCCACTTTTTCCTTTCCTCATGCCCTGTTTCCCCTAATCTTACACTTTCACCCACGTGAGGAACCTTTGTGTGTTGCTGCTTTCTTCCAAGCTTCCTCATTTTTTTTTTCCCCTCCTGTAATTCTCTCTGACCTTAATCTGCAAAACTTCTTTGACAGAAATACATACTAGATGCTGTTGGAGGCTGGGCACATCTAGCAGAGGGCTGCCTGCTGAAAGGCAATCATCTACCGAATGCCATCTGCAACCCGCTGATAAGTGCAGAGGTGGATGAAGCCAACAAACAGCCTCCAAGCAGGGGCTCTGTGCATCCCTATTTTAGACTCTTTCTTTTCTTCTCCTTCTCTTTGTAGTCTTACTGGGCTCTCTAATGCCTGATATTCCCTCTGAAATTTTCATCCAGCTGGATACAGCATCTCCAAGTTCTCACTTCACAGACAGGGCAGCAGACAGAGGAATATCACACAGTGAATATCTCAGATCTCACGTTGCTCGGCCAATGAAGGAGGAGTGCATTTCCCTCTTAATTTCTTTGATGAGCAGGCGAAACTGACAGCTACAAACAGTTAGTGATGTAAACTGAATCTTCCGAAAGAGGCTGATAAACTCCCCGCCCGGCAAAGCGAAAAATACAGAAACCGCAAGCCTGCGACACAGCGGTGTGTTCTCAAGAACCTGCTGTTGGGAGACCACCACCTTGCCAAACCCCACGGGAAGGTGAAGAAAACAGCAATTGAGCTGCGAATCTTACCTTGCACAGAGGCTTGGTTTAGATGAGAGACATTGATAAATTGTCTGCCCTTTGGTAGAAACAGAAAGAAAAGAAAAAGAAGACATTTATTATTTTGCCGTCTTTGCAGGAAGACCTGCTCTAGGCTTCACAAATGAGTGGGAGTCTGATCTGGAACCCACTGCAATAAGCCAATAGCTCCTGCAACTGGATCTGTATGTGTCCTGATGGCTTTAGCACATTTTACCATGATGTGTTCATAGCTGTCTTGGCCAACAGCTTGAATAATCCTTGGCTCCCCTCGGAACAAAAGTATAAATCTGTTATTCACTCATTTAAACCCTGGTCTACCTAACTCTTGTTCACAGATACCAGGTTTCAGTTCAATAGGGACAGAGATGTGAATGGTCCCATTGAGAAATGACAACTGCAACATTATTTGAAGCAGAAAACATGGAGGCAGTGACTATATTAGCAAACCAAACAGCAGCAAGGTACTGCAGCTCATCTAGGTCCACTTTTAAAACATTGATGTGGTCCCTAGTTTTGGTTCGGCCCAAAGCTTGAGAGTGGCCAACTGACCACAGACTACTGATTAAGCAGCTGGGATGCAACCACCTTGATTTGTGGTCTGAAGAGATTAATACTATGGAAGTGGCCAGGTGGGCTCTGTTGGCCTCTACCCAACCTGAAACACCAACCCTGTGGTCAGTCCAAGGCCTAATGGATTAGGCCAACAATGCCTAATGATTAAAGAGGGTGTTTGACCACTGCCAGGGCTATTTATACATTTGCAAAAGGAGTGAACTACAGATGCTGAAATAAAAACACTTAGTGCTTTCAAGTTTTACCACCCTTTGACTCCAACTCAGCAGCAGTATGGGCTGGGAGTGCTGCTCACCCACTGCTCTTTCTAATTTAGCTGAAAGAAATATGGACTTCCCCTGACATGTGAGAGCTTAGTGCTGAAGGTGATTGATGATACTGTATTCACACTGATAGCACATCCTCTCCAGTGAGCCAGAGAGAAGGAAATATAAGAAGAGAACACCCTCTTGGTTAACCTGACATTTGATGTCATAAAAACTGGGCTTCATAACTATGGGAGAACTCAGAAATGAAACTAAAGGAGAGAAAAATATCTCCATCGACTGTCATTATATCTCCACCGACAGTCATCAAAAGCAATGATTGGAAATTCCTTCCCCCTCTCAGAGCTCAAGGCTCAGGGTGGTTTTCACATGACAGTTGCACCTAGAATTTCTCAAGTGATAGCTGCTGGATGCAGGGCTGACAAGGGCAAGAAAAAATGACCTTGTGTCCTCTCTAGAGCAACAGACAGGTAGATATATCTGTCAGTGATTTAACAGGTCTAAACAAGGGTCTGTCATTTACAATCTCCTAAATCCAGTCCCAATGTCTTACTGATCTATGTCCATGCAAAGAGAGGCCGTTTGAATTCAAAGGAGGGAGGAGATGTTCAGTGTTCCTGATTCTCAGCCCGCCCCAACATGGATTAGCTCTAGATCCTCTTTGGTGAACCTCTTGTCCTCCCTGATGGTAAAGTTTCCACTGCGGTTTGCAGTTTTGAATCTTAGCCTGAATCTGACCCATCTTTGTGCCTTTTGCATGTCAGCAACATCAGCCTGGGCTGCAGAGTGCTGAGGGCAGCAGCCCTGTCTAAGAGTTATTGGGACCAGCTCAGAGGACCTGTGTCCGAGCCATGCAAGGCACACAGGGGAGTGACCTCTGCACCTTCTCTCCCTATCCCCTACCCTACTCTCCAGTCCAGCCCACACAAATAACTGTGCCAAACTCAACATGACAAAGCCTTTCAGAGCACCACCACCAGCAGCCCGCTCAGAGAATTCATGGGCATAACATAACCCAAAAGAGAAAATGGCATCCTTTTCGGCAGAGGAAAAAAACCTAGAGCAGGAAAACTGTTGACTGAACAGTTCACTCCATATTAAGCCTGGTATAAACATTCGCTTTCTGCCTTTGAACAACATTACCCAACTGGTGACCCAGTTTTAGGAAAGCAAAGCACTCGAGTTCCTGCTGGCACATGCAAGTATTGCCTGCATGACTCCAGACACTAACTGAGCTGTGGAGGACCTCAAAAGGACACAAAGCTGAAGCCTTACCTTGGGTGGGGCAGGAGGAGGTTTACTCTTGGGTTTTGGGTTGCTTCCAGAAGTGTGTTTCTCATTGGATGTCAGCTGATTCTTGCTCCAGAGCAAGCCCATTCTGGAAGGAAGACGAAAAAGGACTCTTTAATGAGACTGCTCTTGGGAAAAGGAGCAAACACTGAGGGACAAAACAGTCTTCTCATTCATGAAGAACAAGTTGAAGAAGATGAGAATGAAGGGCAATGGGAGAGTGGACAGAAGAGTCCAAAATCATTCCATCTACAGTCCTCCTACTGCCTTGGACCTTGTGAATCCCATAGTTTCTGTTCCCACACAATTCTGGTGTTTCACACTTTGCAGATGAGGCTCAGACAGACATTATATATCGCCAGAAGAAAATGAGCACAAATGACTGCTTTAGATATGTCCCCAACCCAATGCACGTGTCCCCTGCCAACATTGAGCAGAATTGCTCCAGAGCTGGGTGATGCCTGTACTGCTGGAGAGTCAAAGAAAGGGTACTGTAGATCCTGGGAATATCCCTGTGCTGAGCTGCTCAGATGTACCAGGCCTTCAAGAGTGTCGTACAGTCCCTGGACCAAGACCTAGCCATACTCCTGCTGCTCAGAGCCTTCTGTAGGTCATGTCCCTCCCATGCAGCAAGAGCAGCGCATAGATGTGGAACCTATCTGCATGGTACAAGCCCCACACTTCCTTGAGCTTAAGCAGCACAGACACACACTCAGCTTGTCCATAAAGGCATGGGGCCTGATGGGACATTTTGGAGGACTGCAAGAAGAGTCAAACATCTTTCCCACCTGTAAATTCTGGGTGTAAGGTTTGACTCAGCTGTCTATATCCAATGCACCTTTTGATGTGCTCTGGGGTCCCACACAGTGCAGGTTTCCTATACATCCTGGATTACATTTCCCAACCCCATGCACATCCCAAACCTTCTGGACACCTCACTAGACATAAATTAATCAAACCCTTTCCACAGACTAACCACTGGTCCACACTGGGGATTCTACACTTGTGCTTGAGAGCTCGTTTAACTTGCAGCCCAGAGATGTCATTTCAGTTCCGGTCAACCGTTCTAGCACAATTCTGGGTCTGGGTAGCCAAGGTAGCCAAGCCATGGCAAAGTCAGCCTGCTCAGCCCCCTGAAAAATTTGAAGCCAGCATTACCGAAGTGCTGTTGCCACAAGTATGTAAGATATCTGCACCGTCCAGAACCAAAGCCTGCCCCAGCTCCTGCTTTGACCAAAAGTGATTGAAAAGTGTGGGCTACCTCTCCAAAAAAACCCCAAAGAACCCAAACCCCAAATAGCTGAGCAAAGACCCATTGGCTCCTGTTCTTGCCAAAATACCTCAAGGTCTGCAATGAACATGGGAACCAGTATTGTTAGTCATTTGCACCCCAAATGTCAGTCTGGTGCTGTGTCATGATAGACACCAACAGACATGACAAACTAGACTTGCAGGAAAAAAATGTTCCAGTAAAAGCAACTTTTTTTTTTTCTTTCCCCTTTCTAACATATCTAATATTTCAAAAACTGGGACTCAGAAATTAGGTTTCTAACAGAGCCATCCCAATATTTTAAGGTGTTATGTTTTTGAAATATATTCTTCCTTCTGCCTCATTTTTATTTTCACTGATAAAATGAACAAAATGGAAGAAGTTGTTGAAATATTCCAGGATAGCCCAATACACATTTCCCCCTCCCCAGTCAAAAGTTTTTCGGCATCTAAACTTCTCTCAGTTCTTCTCTGACCCAAGTTCATAGATGGCACATCCATAAGTAACCAGGTCTCGGCACTACTCTGGGCACTTGACAACATGGTTGGAGGGGAAGTTTTGCCCACAGAATCGGCCACAGCATTTCCTGCAGCGAGTTCATTCTCATTTCTTCATCCTCCTTTCCAGGTTGCAACCAGGGTTTGCTTTGATTAGAAGATCTGGTTGTCATGCAATGGCACGTGATTTACTTAGCAAGCTCTTTTCCCGCTCTTCCACTTGTAAATTGCTGGAAGATAACTTTGTGTTGGACTCCCTTACTCCAAAGAGGGTTATCTGCCAGGATAGTAAGTGAGAGTAGATGGAGTTCCCTTTTCACCCAGGGAACTGAAAGGTATCGTTTCAAGTCAAGGCTGGATGATGACAAGTTTTAGGTGTCACTCTTTACCAACCAAGAAAGGCACAGTCTCCATGTGCATCAAACATCTATCTATTGTCCTTGCTACTATCTCACTGGAGCATCTTAGGGTCCTTGATACACTTTGTCCCTGATTGAGAGATACAGACGTAGCTGCTGCTGTCTTTTCTACAGAGTGAGGGGACATGAGGTACAGCACGAGTCAGCAAAATGCTTCAGCCGCCAGTTATGTCACAGGATGTTCTTATGAGAGGATTGATGGACCTTCTACAGGACGGTGGATGCACGTTTTGGGGGGTTGAGTTGCTCCTGGTGAGAGCACTGGTGGGGCAGTGTGAGAAAGGGTATGGAGGAAGGTCAGCCCCAACAAGTCCCATCAGGAGCCTGTGGCCACCCCAATTCCTCTGACAGGGGGAAGGGAATGTGCTCTAATCTGTGCATCTCGCCACAGTGCCCCTGTGTCCAGGGGAACATTGCAACCCTCTCTGCAGCACTCTGAGGCTGGAGGCACCTCCTTGCATTCTTGCACAAGCTGAGCTTTCTCCTTGCGCACATATGAGACACATCCGTCCAAAAGTGGCACAGAGAAGTGACCACCATGTCCCAGCACGGGCGAGAAACAGAACAGGTGAANTATATATATATATATTTATTTTTTTTTACATAAAAATAAAGTGGCTGAGTTGAACGTGCACGGATCCTCAGAGTTTCTCCTTATGAATAATGTTTTTTAAAATTAGCTTCCCAAAAATATTTCAAGAAAAGTAATTCACAACCATTTTTATTGGTTTGGGGTTGGGTTTGTTGGGTTTTTTCCTTCAGTGGAAAAGAGCACTGGGGAGAAAACAGTAGCTCAAAAAAGCATATTTCCTTT
>VXBJ01001455.1:126750-146702 GCA_013400055.1 Nycticryphes semicollaris | reverse complement strand
ACCAACCAAGAAAGGCACAGTCTCCATGTGCATCAAACATCTATCTATTGTCCTTGCTACTATCTCACTGGAGCATCTTAGGGTCCTTGATACACTTTGTCCCTGATTGAGAGATACAGACGTAGCTGCTGCTGTCTTTTCTACAGAGTGAGGGGACATGAGGTACAGCACGACTCAGCAAAATGCTTCAGCCGCCAGTTATGTCACAGGATGTTCTTATGAGAGGATTGATGGACCTTCTACAGGACGGTGGATGCACGTTTTGGGGGGTTGAGTTGCTCCTGGTGAGAGCACTGGTGGGGCAGTGTGAGAAAGGGTATGGAGGAAGGTCAGCCCCAACAAGTCCCATCAGGAGCCTGTGGCCACCCCAATTCCTCTGACAGGGGGAAGGGAATGTGCTCTAATCTGTGCATCTCGCCACAGTGCCCCTGTGTCCAGGGGAACATTGCAACCCTCTCTGCAGCACTCTGAGGCTGGAGGCACCTCCTTGCATTCTTGCACAAGCTGAGCTTTCTCCTTGCGCACATATGAGACACATCCGTCCAAAAGTGGCACAGAGAAGTGACCACCATGTCCCAGCACGGGCGAGAAACAGAACAGGTGAAAAGTCTCCCACAAAGGTCACCCGCTCCTGCCCACACAGAGAGGACATTAGCACAGCTACGACCACTCACAGTCCCTACCAGATCCCCTCTTTGCGCTCCCCAGGTGGTCTCTGCAGCTCTTGGCCACCTCCTTGACCACCCTTCTTCCCAGCAGGTGCTATAAAATAACCCCAAAATAGCGCTGCAGACAAACATTGTCAGATGTGGAGAGCTGGTGGGCTCCCAACCCACAGCTGGTGGAGTTTTTGTTTGTTAAACAGTAATTTTATATATATATATATTTATTTTTTTTTACATAAAAATAAAGTGGCTGAGTTGAACGTGCACGGATCGTCAGAGTTTCTCCTTATGAATAATGTTTTTTAAAATTAGCTTCCCAAAAATATTTCAAGAAAAGTAATTCACAACCATTTTTATTGGTTTGGGGTTGGGTTTGTTGGGTTTTTTCCTTCAGTGGAAAAGAGCACTGGGGAGAAAACAGTAGCTCAAAAAAGCATATTTCCTTTTGTGAATTTACAGTTTTTTCACATCTAAAAATATTTGTTTATTCTTAATAACTGAGAGCAAGGAAACTCATTTTCTCTCAATTTTTGTCATGTCCAAAAAAAGAAGTTTTATAAAACAAGGGGATTTTTAATGCAACCAGAAATCAAAATGGAACAAAACAATATGTACGGCAACGCAAAAGTTTTCAGTACGCTTGAAAATTTTTAGCAAATAATAGCCCAGATTAGCTGCTGATAATTTTTGAGTAAAAATATTTGATGCAGAAGTCTTCCTCAGAAAGTCGAGCAAGGCTTTGCTGAAAAAGTCAGCAGACGCAAGGATGGTGAGCTCTGTGTAGCATCCAGCTCGTAACAAATATAAGACAGAGACGAAGGTCACAGGAACACTTAAGGCTTCTATAGGACCACAAAAGCTTGCTGTGTGCCCCATATTGCAGGATGTCAGAACCTAATTTCAGCAGCCTTCAGAGGGGCGGTTGTGGTGATATTTCGGCTAGCGAGAGCTGGATGCAGGTACAGATGTTTCCACAGCAATGAGTCAAGGGGTGGTCTTCTGAAGATCCCACCACAAATTCCTGCTCCGGCAAAGCTTCCACTGGCATTTGGACAAGATCTTCATGGTGGAGAGGATGTGACTAAAAGTTCTATCACCTGCCCATCTTCAAAGAGGGCTGGAGAACATACAGGAACAATCTATCAAGCTGAACTTGTAACTCCAGGGCGACCAGTAGATGTAGACACAAGTCTTTGTTGACCACAGGGTTTGGAGACCTGCCTTGCCCCTATGCTCGGCATGTTTTGGTTGCCCAGGGTGGGCTAAAGCAAAACAGGAGAGGGTCAAATTGCATCTGCTGGAAGCATTCACTCATTTTATGCATCAGATCAGAGGGTAGGATGGAGGTCCCTGGGCTACTACACACACTGCAAGCATTTGCCCATCTCATCTTTACAGTAAACAGCCCTGCACCGTGGGCACACCATCTACTGCTGTTGGGTGGTTTCTGCTACCAGAATGAAAGAGAGCTCAAAAGTAGTTTCTGATGTGATTGCAGCAACGTTTTCTGCAACAGGGATGTAGATGACACAGAAAAACGGCCTTGGGATTGCAGGGGCGGGTGCGGGGAAAAAACCAAGACAGAACCTAGCAGAAAAGCAGAAGTCTCGGCTCATCATTTGCCTCACCCCCGTGAAACTGCTGTGGAAAAACAGGTTAAGATTCAAGCAAGCCAATAGTGTTTCACTGCGAGGGCAGCTCCAAAAAACCACCCCAAGCCCAGTGAAATCAAAAAATGAGCCCCCTTTCCATTCAGATTCTAGGGAAGGCCCAATAAAGTGCTTTCATAGCTCACCAGGATTAGATGTTTCACCTAATTTTAAAACTTCAGAATGTCTTTTTTTTTTCCTTCAAGAAAACACACTTTAAAAGGGTATGCCATTAAAAACCCTAAAAAAAATATTTTGAAAATGCAGATATAGCCAGTTATGAAGGGCTTTAAATGCTGAATTTTTCTTTACAAGTTGTCTCCCTTCCAGAATGAATTGCCGAAATCAATTAATTTTGGATACAATAATTTCAGTATTCCAGATTTGCAGGTTTTGCATCATCGAGGAACAAAAAAAAGTAGAGCAGAAAAAAATATATTCCACCATTTCTAGGAATATCCCAGATGCATTAAATTATCTTTTTTCTCAATAAAATAGCTTTTCAGTACATTTCCTGTCCTGGTACCCTTGGATTGCTTTGCAAGACACAAACTCCAAGAATTACTGAAGATCTTGGTGAGATCAGCTACTTTAAATAGGAATGAAGATTTGCTACCAAAGTGTTTACTACTGTGACTGTTTTCTACTTTTGCTGGGTTTTGGTCAAGCTCTTTTTAACTTCTTTTTAAATTGATTAGTGGCTTTGTTGCTAGGAGGTGGTTAGACGACTGCTACAAACAAGTGTGCTGTGGTATAAACAGCGCTGACCGTGCGGAAAGTCGTGCTCACAGTGGTAGAAGGTGGAGGCTACGTCCACCATCCTCAAGGGCACGGTGGCCAAAGTCATGCTGAAGCCCCCTCACTGTACGTGGGAAGGCAGCGAGACCTTCTGTGATGAGCAACATGGTCTGGTGGAAGGTGTCCCTGCCCACGTCATGGGGTTGGAACTAGATGATCTTTATGGTCCCTTCCAACCTAAGCCATCTATCATTCCTTGATTCTGTGAAACACCCAGCACTGGGCCTCCAGCTAATATCAAGGGTACACGTGAGGTTGGAGCCCATTGGCTGATTTTGGGATCCCTTGCTATGATCCTAGCCAGCTCGCCATTTCCATCGCAATGTAAGTCTGCCCTGAATCTATCAGCTTTCTTAGGCCATGCTTTGCAGGTGAACTGGGCCCAAGCAAACGAACCAAACAGAAAACCTGGCTATTTCAGACCTTTCTGAAGAGCTGGAACACTCCATGGGAGAAGGCTGTGTGTGAGAACGCACAGATTTCCAGGACCTTGAGTTTAAACAGATGCAAAAAGTTTCTAAACAGGGTAAAAAAAAGAAGAAAAAAAAAGGTAATAAAAACTTATTGCTCTCTCCAGTAGTAGAAAACAGCCAGCTGTTGCCAAAGCGGTCATTCACTAATCAAAACATCTGTCTGAAGGAAAAATGGCTGCTTACATTGAGCATTGCACCCTGCTGGAACCTGGCAGATGTTCGGCTGAGCTGCAAGAGGCTGTGGGCCAGGGAGCAGAGCCAGGGCTCAGGGTCCCAGGGGAGGGAGGGGGAGAGCTGGAGGGCAGACTGTGTATCCCACCTCCCTTAAGCATGCTTTCCTCGTGAGCTCACCCCAGACATTGCATCAGCCAGGTGGGACGTCTGCTAGAGATGGCTTTGCCCGACCAGAAGTCCTACGGCACAGAGAGATGGGATCCACTGGAGAGGGGGAAGGAGGAGGATGGGGCCAGGAGAAGCTGTCCAAGTCCCATGGAAGTGGGCACAATCCATGACTGGCCAGAATCCATGATGCTCAGTTTTATAGTGGGTGGTCTGTAGGGATGTGCGGAGGTCCTGATCTTTACAGCCCTGGGAACATGAGGAAGTGGACAGGGTGTCCCTCCACACCTCTATGTGTGATCACCCACATTTCTGCCCTGGAAAAGACCCTTTCTGGAGACCCTACATCCCAGAGGCTGCCTTTTTCTGGCAAAGCACAACATTTTGTAGGAATTGTTGACCATGTCTCAAGAGGAGCAATGAAGCTGGTGGTAGGCTGGTGCTTGGGCACTCAATCCTGTCAGAGGCCTGCTCCTTGGGTTGGGTCTCAGAGGGAATGATGCTTCCTCCCACCACATTCAGACGAGGCAAAGGGCTGTAGGGAAAGATATATATCTCCAGTTTCCCACCTGAACACCTCCAGCTGCTTGGAAAAAGCCATATCAGAAATAGCTACTGGATGCAGAGCCCTTCCCCCACTCATCACAGCTGTGTCCAGCTCCAGACAGCTTTCGCCACACATAAAGCCTCCCTTTCCCCCCGCCTCTCCCCCCAGCCATGTGATTTACTTGTCTTCCTCTCCTTTTGCAGTAAACCAAAGGAACAGCATCCCTGCAAGCCATCCCTTAGGGCAGGATCGTGACAGTTGCTAGACACTGTCTTCATCACCTCTCTGCTCTACAGATCTTAGGGAAGAGAAACAGGGCAGGGGGGCCATCACATGAAGGAGGGATGGGAGAGGAGAAGATGACAGAGAAAAACCTGCTGGGCTTCTCCTGACCCCTAGAGGAACGTGGACCGGGATGGGATGTTCCCCACTTGCCTGCTTCCTACGCAGCTGCTCCTGGAGACCCGGTCCGAGGACGGACGAACCACTGGTCCAACCCATGACAGATGCTCCATGGGGCCAGAGGCCCTTGCAGAATTTCTGTGTTAGAGACCTCTGGCTCTCACCGCATCCACACTATCCATGGGACTGACTGCTCTGAATGTTATACCCCCAGATTGCAGGAGCAGCCTGGTTTTGCAAGTGCTTTTAATGGACTTTCTTTTTTTAATCAGGTCTTTGTGTCAGAACCGACTCTTTTCTTCCCCCTAAGGATTCCTTGCTCTATTTTGAATATAAAAACAGTCATCTGGGAGGGGGGTGGGAGTTGCACTTCCCAGAAAACCTGGCCAATGAAAATAGCAGGGAGGAAGGCAAGAAGCCCAAAGAGATTCCAGACACAAAACCCAGCAAGACCCACAGGCTATTAACAGCTGTCATTAAAATCAGCTACAATGACTGTGAATGGGCTGTGTTTCCACTGTGCAAACCACCAAGCTTTAGGAAGCAGCTGAAAAAACTCGCTTTGGAATGATCTTTCCTTTCCATGATTAAAAAAGGAACTTTTCAGATGAAATGCATCTTGTTCCACTGAGCTCCAACCCTCTATGAACCTACTCAACCGTAGTCCTGAGGAGGTAGCGTGGTCTAACGAATGAAGACCTGGACAGGGACTTGTGGGCAACTCTGAGGAAGTGACTTTCTCATTCTGCCTCAGCATGTTCTACAGGGAGCCTGAAACGCCTCTGTCCTAGGAGATAAACGTCGTATAAAAAGCAAGATCTGTTTTTACAGACTCCTGAGGCTTCCCGTAAGGTGCATAAAGAACTGACTTCTCCAGGGTGTTTTCAACGTGTTTGTTTAAGCTGTTGACCCCCATAAAAACCACCACATAAACCTCTGCAGGTTATTGCATGGCGTCATTTTGAGATGATACGGGGCAGCAGGAGGGAAGGGACTGTTGGTCTCAGCGACCTCGGGGCTGGAATGACCTCGTGAAGTTTGCATTTCAGCTGCACTCACCGAGAAGAACAAACACAAGCCGACATCCGCCGAGTGCAAGGCAAAACCTAAAGGTCACCCACACGCTGGTGATGTTGTTTACAGGAGGAAAGGCTTCATGGAGCATGTCTAAGTTGAGGTCAAGGCGAAAAACCTTTACCAGACAGAAAACTCAAGGACAAAATGAGGCTGGCCAAGGACACGATGCTTTGTGAGATGGGAAAAGTGCTTCAGGACGGATGTGCCTGATGCCCCAACACTTCTCATGGGGCTGTGAAGTGCCCTTGCCAGTAAAACCCCATGAGATGCATGGCATGGAAGTCAGCCTTGGCTGTGAACTCCTAACAAAGGAAGAAAACTACGCAGAGTTCTGCAAAGGGGTCTGCAAGTACTTGGGAGTCACACCATGCCTCTTACCCTAGAGGGCCAACACTGGGGGGCTCTGAAGACCACCAAGACAGACTCCCATCCCATCACCCCTCAGGTGTGCTGCAGAGTCAGGCCTGCCCTTTGCATACCAAGGAGATACAGAATTTAGGAAGCCCTTGCAGACTCATCAAACTTCTCCCTTGCTGGAGAAAGGGAGCAAGGCTGCTGGCTTGCATTTCAATTCTCCTCCAGCTAAGGGCAGGGGAGATAGGAGACAGATTGACACAGTCGGGTTGGGCCTGTGGAAGGAGAGGGCAGCTTTAGGGTTAGCTGGAGAGATTTGAGCTTTAGGGCAGGGGTTTCCTTTGGCAGGGAGCACATCTGAGGTACCTGACTGTTCTTTGCTAAGCGAGCTTCACTTCCTATTCCTATGAAAAGGGAAGTTGCTTTTTTAGAAAGCTGCTTGTTTGCCCACCGCTGAGGTAGGAAGGAGGAGCTACCAGGAGGTGCAGCTAAGGCTTAGAAGTAAGCTAGTGGCTGCCAAGTGATCTTGGGAAACAGGACCACATAGCAGTGGCTCCAGACAGAAACCTGCTTCTGGTTTGAGACACGTTCCCGATGCTGACAGTGGGGAAACCCAGGAGCTGCAGCCGGGCAGCTGGGAAGACCCTTCTAACAACGGCCATGATTCTAGTGGCTCAGAAGCAAGAAGTAAAAATGAAGAGGATTAAATACGGTGTGGTCTTCCTATTGTATCCCAGGAAGAGGTTTTGGTATCTAAGATATCCTGGCATGTCACTTGTGGCACATGCTTTCACACTGCACTTCTTGTGGGCACAAGATGAGACCCAGAGTCAAGAAGCCCAGGCAGAGAGTGCCCTTCTACAATTTGCTTACTCAGAAATCCTGAAGCCACAGCCCAGGGATGTCCTTTGAAAGCAGCTGCAGGGAGAACACTGAGAAAACATGTGGAAAAGGGTACTAAAAAGAGAGAAAGTCTCTTGTATGCAGCTCCAAGTCACTCCAGATGGGTTTCACCTGCCCCTGCTTCCCTGACCTGAAAGTGCAGGCTGTAATCACACTCAGCTGAGTAGGGTCTGACTGGCAGTTGTTTCCACCGTGTTTTCATATGTCAGTCCCCAGATGTTCTCCAGTATCTTTGCAGGCCTCTAGAGGAGTATGCAATCCCGAGGCTGCCTTTTATAGTCCCCTGTAAGACGTGCATGGCGACCAAAGGTCCAGCCCACGCAATGAATACCCATGGGCTCTTAGGCTTGCCCCAAAGAAAGACCTCTAGGACCAGCCACTCCACAGGACATGGAGAGGTACCCAAAAATATGGCAGCCACCCTCCTGATGACCTACAGCCTGCTGGTTTGACCCCAGAGCCATACACCTACGCAGGTGGCCCACTTCATAAACTCATCCTGCAGCAGCACCCGCTCCCACTGTGTTTTACCCAGTTCACACCAAACCCAAAATCTTTCTGGTGTCTGTTGCAGAGGTGACTTTGGCTTTGATCTGAAACCGCCAAGAGGAGATGAAGGCACCTCTCCTCTTCTAGCTGGTCCCTGGGGCTACACCACTGAGCAGCTCATTCCTTCCAGATGACATTTTCATGGCCTGGCCATGTTTTTATCTTCCCTGTTAAGAATGAGTACTTGAATTTACCATCTGAACCTCCCTGTTTCCATTCCTCTAGCACAGCAGAAGCATATTTAATGCAACATCCTGTTGCTTCTGGAAGATGCTGATGCATTATAACCAACCCACCAGCCTCCATTTTGAGCCCTTAAGACTTTTGGAGCTCTCCAAGGCAGCATGTCGACTAATAAAATGGGTGATATCAGACCTCGTTCACCCATCCTTCAGAATTAGGTGCCTACACCCAACCTCCTTTGTAGTCTCCATCCCATACCAGCTCCTTATGAAAGTCTGGCCTGATTTTCAGGTTGCACTGCCCGCCTCTAGAGTCTCTGCTTTCCAGGAGGCAGGTTGACCCTTTTCCCTTGATTTACTACCCAAAACACATCACCATGTTTGCGATGACCCACAGACACAGGTCCCTTGAGTAGCCACGAGGTACCAGACCCCCCGTTATTTCACCAATGTTATTTATTGCTGAATCCTGTGGGAATTGCAGGGCTTGGGATGAAAATGCAGCATTGGCTTTGGCTGATGGTAACTGGGGGATATTCTTCTAATAGAGGTGACAAAGAGATTTCAGCACTTAGGCCCCACTTAGGAAAAGTCTTTTTGGAAGGAGAAAGTGACCTTTTTTTTTTTTTCATTTTCTTCTTATTCTCACAAATAAGAAAACTAATGATGAGAAATGCAAACATTTTAAAACAGCCACCCTTCTGGTGACCTCATGGAAGTGTGAACTTCCACTGGTCAGAATCACTACAACTGCCTGTAGAAAATAGCCACTGGAGAAGCATCTAGCACAGCCCTCACAGGGACCCAGGCAGGGTCAGCTCTCACAAAACTTCACTGGAGGAGTGTGTGGTCCTTGCTCCTAAGACCCTGCCCATGCTGGACATGACAGTGGTGATTTTTCTCTGCTACCCACTCCAGTCCTGCCTGCAGGCTTCCTCTACCACTGCTTACACCATCCCTATTCTTGGCTACCTGCAGTAGCCAAGACCCTGCCTTGGGGTATTTTCCTTTTGATGAAGTAAAGCAAAAAACTCAACCAATATTATTTTTTAATTCCTTATTGAAAATTAGAGCATGGGCTTGTCTTCCACAATTAAAAGAATATTCAAGCTCCTCTACGTTTCTTGAAGGAGATAGACTTGCATCAGAACAAAGCCAAGTTTTGCAGCCAGGATTGTTGCAGAATTTATTACTTATAACACAGAAGTGATGGGGCTGATCCATTTTCAGGTTACCTCATCTTTGATCTGGTCTAATTCTATTGCAGCAGAGGTAGAAGAAATCTTATTTCCTCATATTTTCCCCCACCAGTGTCCATACCCTCACTAGCATCAGCAGGACAAGTTGATGCCTCATTTAAACAACCAGGACTTCTTCCCACCTGGCTACTGCCTCTCTTTAAAAGAGTCCTGTGGTCTCAATCCCCTTCTGTGCACAGTAGTTATTCATTGGCAACCCACACAGCAACTTTAACACAGAACATTTTTTCCTGCACTTTTCCATCAAAAAAATCCCAGGGGGGGGAAAAAATGTATTCTATGGGAAATTGCCACTCTTCAAAAGGTTTTGTCGCTAAACCACCCTGCAGATTGGCATCTTTTGCTAGAAAAAGAATAATTTCCCGGGCAAGTTTGCTAAATAAATGTCTCAAGCAGCTGCAGTCTTCTTCCTGTGCTTCTAAAACGGTGAAGACCAAATAAGAGACAGCCAGGAAAACTCTTGAGATAAAAGTAACTGTAAAACCTTTATATTGCTTTCTCCGTTTGCTTAGTATGGCCTTTGTTCTTCCTCCTTCCCTCATGTATTGCAAGTAACCTCTTGATTTTTCCATAGGTGAAATTTAACCTCTATTTAAAGCCCAATTCTCAAGCTTCATCCTCCCATACACATATTTTGAGGTGTTCTGTTCCAAATTTTCATGGTACCAAGCCATTTGCCATGAACAGCTGTTCACATAAACATAGATGCCATCATAGCTCGGGTGTTGGGCAGGAATATGGCTGGGCTGAAAGAAGTCCAGCAGCTCTGCCTGTGCCATTTTGTCAAGGTCTTCCTTTCCCACCCCAGGGTTTCATGGAGAAGAGGGGTACCCTCTTATGAGGACACCTCATGTGACCTGATGGTCCTTCACCACTAGCCACCATAACTCAGGGAAGCGCAGTGGTCTGAAAATAGGAGAGGTCGTCTCCTCCTGTGTATGAGGATACACCATATTGGAGTAAATTGGAACCCTGTGGACTTGGGGCAATCAATTCTTTTGCCTCTTGGCCATAAGAGCCCTGAAGCAGAAAACACAAAATGTTTTTTCAACCAACCTTCATCCACCAAAAGTATCGTATATTCAACCATCATTAAGGCAGACTGGACAACTTGGGACAGCTGAGTAATTTTTCACTCTTCTCCCTTCATCGAGGAGCAAAGGATTAATTTGTGAACCGTGTGTTTTCTATTTCTGCTTTGTCTCCTACGAGCTTGACACACTGGAACCAAGCCAGTCCTGCGCGCTGCTTTTTGATCAATAACACACTTCATGGTTTCCAGAAAAGCAGAAATTATCAGTGAGATTTGGTCAAATTTGGAGAACTATTTCATAAATATGTAAATAAAGAGGGGGAAGTGCAGGGGAGAGACTTTGAAACGCACATTTTACTGCAGAAGCCACATGTGTTTTGCGGGATGGAAGAAATGTAGGACTGGCGTCTAGAAATTGGGCTTACATTGCCTACCTGTCTGAGATACCACCTAAAGCTATCAATAATAGATATTCCCACTGCTCCCCAAGAGTCTATCCCAGGCCTCCAATCCCTCTAGCCTTACAATCACTTCCTAACACAAATTTCAGTGCAAATTTCCTTCGCTGAAAGTCCTCTAACTCCTTGTCCTGCCCATGGTAGACATGAAGTGTATGCCCTCCTTCTTCACCGTGGCTCCAGCAAATGAAGCAACACAACTTCTTGTAAAAATTCCTCATTGATCACACTTTCCACACCTCTGCTCGACTGCGTCCCTCTCCTTCAGGCATTTAGAATTGGGTTTGGAAGTTTGAATAGGCAAGCCCACAAAGTTTTCCGAATTAAAACTGACCAACATTGACAAAGGCAAAATTGCTCTGCAAAACCACAGGAACATTGTTCTCCTGCTCAGTTGCAACNGGCTGGCCAGTGAAATGAATTCACATGTATTTAACCCTAATATGGAAAACAGTCTGACTCGTAAGAAGCCCATGGCTTGTCCAACATGAAATACTGGAGATCTGGTTTACGTTCATGTTGCATATGTATGTTGCATTTTCACATTTATTTTAAGCAATAACCGTGACCCTTTATATCCTGTTTCATACGGTGATGTAGTTTCTTTTGAGTTTCACAGTGGTGCAGTCACCCCTTCCCCAACGAGTATCAGGAACATGAGGCTGTAATCTGTTGCCAAGACCTCTGCCAAGGAGGAATTGCCTCCTTTTTTGTCCCCTCAGCTTCTTCTAATCTTGCAGCGTGGCACCGACCTAACAAGAAAGGTGACTTGCACCACACAAAATGGAAACTTTGGGACTGCTGAGGACTCCAGCCGGATTTAGCCCCTGGTATCTTGCAAATTTTTTTGCCCATGATTGAACCCCGTGGGCCTGGAGGAAGTGACTGATTAGAGGGGAGCTCACTCACATGGAGTCAATGCTTGGTTGCCCCCAGAGCCTTGTCAACCATGGAAGAGCAGCGAGGAAACTCCCCTTCTAACGTAGAGAGAATGGAAAGAATGAGGGGAAGGAAGGTAGACAAATAATGATGAAGTAAGAGTAAGAAGCACTTGGGCACACTATGTGCAATACAGTGCCCTGACCACTGTGAAATCCATGGTGACCTGTTTCCACACCTGACTGAGATGACAAAAAGCCTTGTCTGCACCTAAATACGGCCTCAAGGCATTTTTGGATTCTGATGAGGCCATAAAGGTACCACGGAGGATTAAAGGCCTAAAGGTCAGTCAAGGGGAAAGACACAAAGCAGAAATGAAGGAGCTGATATCCTTGTCTGAAATGGATGCACAGCCCAGATCATGCGGAAGCCCAGGATGCTCAGCCTGGGATATTACAGGCTTATTTAACAGGAGCTGGGGAGCTGAGACCATCTCAGTTGAGGGCCCAGGCCATAAATGCATGCCAGAGCACCCCAAACTAATTAAGCAGAACATAGAAAGTAATTTGAAAAGCAGATAAAGAAAAATCAGTAGCACCTTTGCAAAATTTAAGTATGTCATGAGTCTTTTTCTCCTCCATCTAAAAACTCAGCCATCAGCTTTTTAGTCATTACCCTCAAGGTGCAGTGATAGCCTTATTTCGGGCTGAACAAAACAAGAATGGGCCAGAAGTTGGGTTTTTTTTCCCCACAGATTTCTGTGCATCAGCACACAGATAATGCTGCAGGAGGTCTGGGAGGACAAACAAAAAGTGGATAAAAAACCATAAGCTCTGCAGCCTTCAAATCTTCTGATAAAAATTACTTGAACCTTGACAGAATGACTAATGGAGCATATTAATGAGGGTGCCTTTGCTGCCCTGCAGCTGTCCTTTTTCTTCTTTAATTCCAGCTGCCTTCTCTTCTCCAGCATGTACCAGAGCAGGGGCCATGTGTGCATGCTCTGAGTGCAGCAGGAACCCTCACTGCTGACAGAGTATGCACCTTGTCCTGATTTTGCATTTCTAAGGACCAATAATGAATTAAATATCACAACAGCCCTGCAAGAAAGGCAAGAAATGCCCACATTTCCCAAGTGGGGTAGCTGAAGCACCTTGAAGAGCTTTCCCTTGCCAGGCATCACTGGCCACAAAGCCTCCAGCAAACACATGAGAAGGTTTGAGATGCAAATACCCCCCATCACTGCAACTGCTCTTCCCTCTCAGAAGCAGCACAGCAAGCTGGGTAGGCAGCTTCTGAGATTTCCAGGCTCCAACTTTGAGTCTTCCCTACATTTTAATAAAAAGTTAAAGTTATGGACTTAGTGTAGACCCTGCATGTGTTTTTCTCCCCTGACCAGGAGGAGAAGCAATAAGTCCATCCTTCTCATAACTCCATTGAAGATCTCCAACTTGCCAGAAGTTTTCATAGAATCATAGAATGGCTTAGGTTGGAAGGGACCTCAAAAATCATCTAGTTCCAGCCCCGTGTCAGGGCAGGGACAACTTCCACTAGGCCAGGTTGCTCAACCTGGTCCACAACAAATGTTAACCTATCACTGGTTTTACCAGCTTGAATGGAAGAGCTGATGAAAAGAAAATATTACCTTCAAGGAGGCCATCCAACCCTTGTGTGGGGCAAAAGAAAACAAAGATTCTCAGCCCCAGGTGTGCCTCTTGGCAGAAAGGGAATTAAAGCCTCAACTCTGCACAGTGTGCAGCACCCACACGTTCAACTCAACAAAGGTTGCTCAGTTGGAGCCTGAGCATCCAAACTTCCCTCAGAATTCAGAATTGGGTCCCTGATTTCACTTTTTCCCCCTCTCTCTCCTCTCCAAGGAATTCAGCTGGAAGAAACTCATTCACCCTTTTGTATTTAAAGGGCTTTCACATACTTCTATTCAATCTGTGCCCAACAGACAACCTGCCAGGTCAGCATCTGACTTGCAGCATCAGTCCCACCTCAGAAAATGCCCCATTTTCAGCACTGAGACCCTGCCAGAAGGGAAGAGAGATGCACCCTGACCTGACCCATGGTAGCAGTATGGACCGTTGAGCAGCCCAGTCCAAACCTTTAAGAGCTTAACTACCACCAGTCTGTCGATGGGCCAAATCTTTAAATACTTTAAGGGGATGCACCCAACGGAGCTCCAGACAATGAAAAAGCAGCAAAAATGAAGCAAAATCACCGGAAAATCATTTGCGCTTACCTGACGAGTCCTATGTTTGGATTAAATCATATCCCTCCTCGATCCTAGTTGTCCACCAGAGTTAAAAAATGCCTTGCAGGGTGCATGCGTAAGAACATGAGCTCGTCTCGATAAGTTTTAATCCTTAGAGCACGTAGAAAGAGAAACCCGAATTCTTCTTGGCACTGTCAGTTGACTGCTGTTAGTGGTTTCCTGTCGACAACATCTGAATGACAAATCGAACTGGTTTGTTACGCTTATAGCAATTAAAAGCTGGTCGTATAACCACACTGCTCATTTAGCTCTAACGTTAGAACTGTGTCTACCTTAGAAGAACTGTTACCCAGGCAGGCTCGTTGGGCTATAAAAAGTACCGTCCTACTACAAACGGTGCCCCAAATCGCTCTCGTTCAGGCTGGTGTGAGTTGAAAGTCATCCCCCTGGAGCCACAGGGTGTGAAACTGGTCTGCAAATGGGAGGAGAAATATGGGTCCTGGAGCTTTCTAGATTGGCCCATTCACAGCTGAGAGTAGTCTGGGCCAATAGCAGGGGTGGGGAGATATTTATTGCATGCACTTAACCTTTGGGAGAGTTTATCTCCAGTCAGGTTCTAGTCTGAGCAGTTTCCCCTTTTGCAATCATCTAGGTTACGGTGCTGTGATCTCACTCACTTTCCATTTGAGGTCCTGTTTCTGCTTAAAATCTCATCTCGAGAGAGTGGTCGTGTTCCTCTGCAGAGCTGGCTGTCTTTTGGCAACGAGTGCAAGGCAGCTGATGCCATCTAGGGCACAGGGTGTGGGGAAGAGAGGTACAGGAGACAGCTGATGGCACATCCCGATACCTCTTTATCGCTCGTATGCAAGATCATGTAAGATCTCCCTTCCCCCCAATTTGTGCAATTAGCTACCAGCTGTATTGCAAAAAAAAGCTTTGCCTGGGCTGAGTTCCCAGTGCCCACCTGGAGCTGTTGTGTGAAGGGAGCAGCTCAGATCTCACTACGGTGGGATATTTTGCTGCCTGATATCCAAAATGGTCTTTGGGCACAGCTTTCTTTCCATCTATGCAATACTGTGAGGCTCCATCGTTTAGGGCTACAAAGATGATCTAAGGAATGTAGCACCTCTCTCGAGGAAGGGCTGAGACACCTGAGTCTCTTCAAGTGGAGAAGAGCAGACTGAGAGGGGATCTCATTGATGCTGAGCAATAGCTAAAGGGCAGGTGGCAAGATGATGGAGTCAGGGTCTTCCCAGTGGTGCCCGGTGTCAGGACAGGGGGCAACAGGCACAAGGTGGAACACAGGAAATTCCATCTCAACACTCCTTTGAGGGTGGCAGAGTCTTGGAACAGGATGCCCAGAGAAGATGTGGAGTCTCCTTCTCTGGAGACATTAAACCCCACCTGGATGGGTACCCGTGCAACCTGCTTTAGGAGACCCTGCTTTGGCAGGGGGTTGGACTGAATGATCTCCGGAGGTGCCTTCTAGCCCCTACAATTCTGTGATTCTGTGATTCTCGCTTCCACCCTCATGAACAGAGTTTCAGACCCACCAACCAAACCCACTTGAAGTTCAGGAAGCTGATGTGTCACCTACTGACCCTTCTGGATTTTGGATGGAGCGTCTGTCACATCAAGACATGCACAACGGCAAGTCAGGCAAAGCTTCATCAAACAGGACCACAGGGATCCTGCCTGAGGCTGGCTGAACAGTGGGAGTTTATAAATTCTTTGTGGAGATGAGGGATGACAACTTTATGTAAGAAAAGGTTGAGTTTTGGGTCTTGGTCCTGCAGTTTCAGGTAGTGTCGCTGGCTGAGGTAACAGCCTCCAGCTGATGGCTGTCTGGGAGATGGGGACAACCTCCCAACCATGGATCTCTCTGGAACAGTGGTCATTGGGAGCACTGCAAATGTTTGATTTTATGGTTCATTCACTAAGCTGAAAAAACAGCAAATCAGAAGAATCTCACATGAAACATTTCATTTGCTTTCATTTAATGCCCCCAAAATGGGTCAGTTTGGTCCAGAAACATGTGAAAAAGTAGAAGAATCTAAGAAGTAACAACATTTTACTTGTTGTCACTTTAATGCCCCCAAAAGGGGGAAGTTTGATCCATTAACATGAAAAAGCAAACTGTTGGGCTGAAAAAAAAAAAGTCAAAACCAGTTATTTGTCTTTCATTTTTTGCCCTGAGCTGAAGCTATTGTCCAGATTCGGTTTGTCAGGCCATGGAGGGTTGAAGTGAAACTGTATTTTCTGACAGTCAGGTACAAATCCAGGAAATTTCACCCAGTTCTTGTCATGTGAGTGAGCAGAAACTGACACTGACACTGAGGGGGGTTAGAAGGACAGGGATGATTGTCTTTTCATCATTCCTTCATCCTAATCTAAAGCAGGTATCTGAGATGGGCTTTCTTTGCCTTTCCCTTCCTCGGCTCAGGAAGCCAAGGAAATTAATGGAGCAAAGAAACAGTTATTTTTTTAACTGAAGTTTGGAGAGATGCTGTCTACCCAAGATGCCTCCATTCCCGTGTTTTTTTCAGTGAAGATGCCTTAATGGGTAGCCAGGTAAAATTGTAAGGGGAATGTTGGATTCACTAGAAGTTCTGGAAAATAATTTTGAACAAATATTTAGGGTGAAAGTGGAACTCAAAACCTTTTTCCAGCAGACAGGTGGAAAAAACTACAGATCAGCCCTGAGATTTTAAATGTTTTTTGCTTCTATGTGTTGCTGTAATGAATTGGATCAGTAGGTTTCTCAAAGGAAAGTAATTTCAAATGAGCCACTTCCAATGTTTGGAAAAGGGTTTGAATTTCTTGAGAAATGATTTCTAGCTCTTTGGGGCTTGGGAACTTTTTTTTCATAGAATCATAGACTGGTTTGGGGTGGAGGGGACCTTAAAGATCATCCAGTTCCAACCCCCTGCCATGGGAAGGGACAACTCCTGCTAGACCAGGTTGCTCAAAGCCTCATCCAGCCTGGTCTTGAACCCCTCCACTTTTTGGAATTGGAGGGAGGCAAAATTCGCTAACTGGATGTACACATTTGCAGAGTTAGTTCTGCAGTCACCAAACTGATTCCTTTTTATTGATGAAAAAAACAGATGGGCTGAAAATTCCCACCATGTTTTTAGTAGAACGTTAAGCACAACTGCTCTTTGCTTTTGTCTTTGATGTTGACTCACCTGGGAGAAACTCATGGAGAAAATATCACTGATACCTTCAGGCAACACACAATGCAAAAAACATCACGGTGTTCCATGACAGTGAAACTTAAGAAATCTAATTTCCTATTGATGCTTTGGGTGTTTAACACCTTCAGGGTGCTCACGAAGAAGTTTTTCCTCTAGTGGACTTAGTCTCCTCACTCAACCACCTCTTTGCATCTTTGAAACATCTCCTCTTTTACCACACTCAGCTAGAATTCACCAGAAAGTTTACAAGTTATTTGGTAGGAGAGGTTGATGGATGGACCAACAATACAATTGGTTTGGAAATCCATAGGAAAACAAAGTACCAGCCTCTGAAAATACTGAGAAAGAAACCTAATGGCTCACAGGGATGGTAGTTGAATAAGAAGGGCCAAGGTTAAGAACTACTCCAAATAGCAGTGAAATATTTACAGCCCTCTGCCTTGTTCTGGAAGACTTTCACATACTGTCTTTCCCCTGTATCCCTCCCATCACTACAGGGATCTACTTCATCTACCTGCAGGACATATGGTCCAAAAAACAGCTTCCCTCCTTTTTTGAACGTGTTTTGTGCTGGAACATAACTTTCTGTTATTTCAGAGCTCAATTCCTCCTCGTCCTACATCTCACTAATTGTCACTTAAGCTGCATCACACTCCAGACTGGGCCTGAAGGCAGGGTGGACAACCCTTTCCATGGGAAAGGGAATTCCTCAACCCCAGCACGAACATCATTTTGGCAGGGTGAGGGGTGGATCTTCAGAGTCATCCAGAAGCATAGCAGGGCCAAACTTGTAGGTGCTGGGGGCTCGTTCTTGGGGTGGGCCATTTCCCCAGTGTTTCTCAGACACCTTGTGCCAACCCAACTGGGTAAAGACATCTCTTAAACAAGCTGACCCAGACTAAATAATGGAGCAAAACTGCAAAAGGCCGGTCCCAGGTCCCTCAATAATCCATGGAGGTGAGCAGCCAGGTGACCACAACCCTCTGCAGGTCTTCCATGCTTAGATTGGTGACCAGAGGACAGCATTAGCTGGAGACCTGCTGCCCTCTGTAGGTGCTTCTGCCACATTTCCAGGATGATTGGAGGCCAGGTGACCCTCCAACTATGTCAGAGTGCTTTCCTGATAAAAGTCCCCGTGCAGGGAGTGGAGGCTGCACCTGGCTAGGATGGGATGCTGGTGGCTGAGAGCACCTCAGCCTCCTCTCCAATCCCAGCCTGGACATGCTGGGACATGCAAAGGCCCAGGTGATTCTATGATTCTATGCTGAGTCCCAGGGACATTCCTTTGGAGGAAAGTCATTTATTTGGTGACCAAAGGAGAAACAACCATTGATTTTCCTAGAAGATGCTCCCGGCACATGGTCCTACAGAATGGCCACACTTCCCTGCTGAGAGGTCCAGCTCCTTTGTGCTCTGTTGGCAGGATGCCTGCAAGGAGAAATCAATCCCCCCAGAGCCAGGAGCCAGGACAAGAAGCTAATGGTTCAAATCCAAGCTGTCTTGAACTGCTGCCATTACGGAAGAGGAATGGCCATTCCTACCCATTTCTGGTGTTACAGACGGAGCTCAGAAGGTCCAGATGGGATTTAGCTGGTTATAGGGCACATCTGCCTTATAGCATTTGTGGTGCTTAGATTGGCACATGAGATCTGGGTTCCCAAGAAAGCCTGGAGGGAATTTCCACTACAGCACATAACTCCCTGCTTGGGCTTTGCAAAACCACACCCCAGCAAGGACTCAGGCTTGGATCTGAGTGTCCCCAAAGATTCGTATGTCCTCTGGAAAAGGTGCTGTGCCCAGGGTTGCTGTGGGATGTAGCTCCAGGGACTGGCAGCTTCTGGAGATCTGAGCACAACAGAAAGGCCTTACTTCATCTAAGCAAGAAGAAAATAAAATAATAACCTGAGCCATATGGACAAACAGTGTCAGTGTTGCAGAAGTTTATTTTGACTCATTACACCTAATTTCAGGTGCCCACGGCAGGTGGTTGAGGTTAAAGCCTCACCACCAGGAACGTTGTGGTAGAAGAAGAGCAGCTCCCCACCACAGGAGTTTTGGTTTGGTTTGGTTTTTTTTTTTTTTGGTTGAAGACAACTTAAACAAGATAAATTCAGGCCAAAAAAAACATTCAAAACCCATGAAGGGACTTCAGAGGGACCTGGCTTCAGCTTTTCACTGGTGTCTTATGGCAGCTCATTTGAAATCCATTACACAACTAAATTAAAAATAAACATTTACAGAAGAGGGAGTGGGTGACAGTGTGTGGTCTGTTACTGCGATGAGGTAGATGTCCAGCTTTGGTAGCGACACCTCTGCTAGTAAACTCAACCACGTTAGACGTGGTCTCTGGCCCTGGAGCCAACTGACCCCGTCTGCCCACGTCCTTGCAATCAAATCCTCTTGGCTCTCAAAATCTGGGTGTCTGCATCCAAGTTGTTTGTCAAGAAGGGGCCTTGGTCTTCTTCATTCCTGACCCATGTCCCAGGATTGCTCACCCCATGCCAAAACCAGACCAGGGACCACGTTTCCCCAAGCACCCCCTGTTTTGCCCATTGCCTGACACCATTTGATTCATGGGCACAGACCCAGGGTTTTGGGGTTTGTTTGGTTTTGTTTTGATGAGATATTGCAGGAAATGTCATACCACCCCTTCACTGCTCAGAGCTTAAATGCAGCTGTAGGGCTGTGTCAGATGGTTCTAGCAGGAAAGCAACAGCTCTTCAATCTCCCCGGTCCTTCTCTCGGTCGTCGGTAGCCCCCAGGAGCAGCGGGTGCAAGATGAGTTTGCAAATGCATATCTGAAATCTGATTAAATAAAAAAAGGATGCTGGCCAAGCAGGAAAGAAAAAAAAGATTTATTAAGAAATTACATTTGCATCAGAAATGGGAAAATGCTGGTTTTTGCTCTATGGAGCCTGAACTGCTGCCTCTCCTATGGCACTCGCTCCCCCTGTGCTCGGTGCTGTG